>JAQFZT010001232.1:0-16414 GCA_034696325.1 Camisiidae sp.
TAGTCTTAATCAGCATTCCACTCGAACTTTAATGGCTGTCGATCAACTGGCTGTCGATCAACCGGCTGTCGATCAACCGGCTGTCGATCAACTGGCTGTCGATCAACTGGCTGTCGATCAAACGATCCAGACCCCAAATTTCTTCTCTATAAACCGTCATTTGGGCCTAATTCATATAAAAAGTGTTTAGAATTTTTTGTATTTAATTTATTTCAACGCCAATGGATTGAACTCAATATATCGAAGTATTAACTTTAAAAATTTGATCTATATTTTTCTTCAACAAATTATTATATAATTTTTCATTCCTCTATCAAATATGGTTTTTTCAATAAATCTTATATGATTTGTTTTTAATGAGTAAATGCAATACTTAAAATAAATAAAATATTTTCAATTTTTAAAAACTAAATCTATATTACTAAAAAGATAAGATCCGTCTGTTTGTCGTTCCATGACATGCGAGGGATAATTGAGGTCTTAAACGTTTTGTCTCCTAGTTTCGGGTCTCCAGTTTCAGAGTTGATAAGTTTTCGGATCTAAAGTGTTCGTGTGAGGAGCCTTTTATCTAAGAAAAAACTTGAAAACTATCGAGTTCTTGCTATGCTTTTTAAAATTTGAGATATAAATTGTTATGTTAAATGATTGAATGTGTCTCTGTATTTAAAAACGATGACAATACGTCTCTAAATAAATTGCTTATAAATATTTAGTTATAACTTATGTAAATAAGTATTAAATATTAAAAATATAACTTTAATTGTGTGAAACTTTAAGAAAGAAATTGTCTTAATATTCCCTAAAAAATGTTAATTCGAAATACTTTAATGATTATATGTTAAAAATATATTTTCTCTCAAAAATGTCTTTATAAACAAATATGAATAATATATTAATTAAACATTTTGAATAGAATATAATTACTCTTGAACTAAACTATATAAAAAATATATTATCTGAAATTTATCTATCAGTTATATCAAAATCATATGTTATAAACTTAATGTACTCTTGAGTTTATAGATGACTCGTCTTTTAAAAATAGTATTTTAAATGTTGAATAAGAAAATGAATCTGAAATAAAAGTTAGTAATTGAAAGGAACTATAATTATTATTTTGAAGTCCAGCACTCATGTGTGGCTAAATTGTATGGATGGAAGCAATGAAATTCCTTGTCAATGGTTGCTATAGAGACTGCATCTTTGCTCAACATCTCAAGAGAAGTCACGACAAACCGGCGCCAGAACTTCAAAAACAAATTTTTACACACAATTCATTGCGCTTTTCAGTAGTAAATGATAAAATTGGAAAAAATGAGTTTTATAAATAATATTCTTATGCAAATCGTGCAGTCATTGCTCATTATAATGAGAATTAGTTTCCTTTTATATAATATAACTGAGACTATAATAAGACGATTAATACTCTATCAAAAAATTGGTGAAGTTCTTGATGGTGTTGAAGAAGAAAAACTCTATACTATTAGTGTTATGCTTATCACTATTCTATTATTTGTTTGGATTGTATTCACTTTTACCTATAATTATATGATAGTTCACGAAAACTTTATTGGAGTATTTGTTATGACTTTATTACTAGTGATTTCATTTTTATATAGCTTAATAAGTTTTAACGATCACTCCTTCATCGAATCAATTATTCAAATTGTTTTATCGATCGTTGAGATCATACTTTTAATTGCCTTAATATTCATGATCAAAGTTAAAAGAAGAGAAAAGTATATTAAAAGTTTTAATCAAAGATTTTCTGTGGTTTAAGGTTTGGCCGAACACTCAGTTTATGAAGAAAACAGTTTTGTTTCATATTCTTCTCCATCAAATTTCATTTAAATATATGATAACATGATTTCATGATTATGTCAATCTTATATATTGATTAATTTCAGCATTTCATTAGTTTAATTCACTTCAAATCAATATTTAAAAGTTTTAAAACCTATAATTTATAATTATGTTAATAATTTGGTTTATAATGCTATTGTATTTTCAATTTTTAATACGAGATCACTATAAATAAAAGTTGGGTATCGGGTCTCAAGTCTCGATCGGAATGTTTATAGTCGAGTCTCTCTCAAGGAGAACCTTCAGAGTTGTTTGAATGTCAAAATTTATTCTTATGAATATTATATCTGTATTTAATGCTTATTTCTGAAAAATAATTCACATCTAATTTTTGAAGTTTTAATACAGACATTAAAATTAATTGAAACTTATGAAACTAAAATTAAATATAAATTCTTGAATAAAAATTTCAAACACTCAATAAATTATGTTTTTCAAGTATGAACTTCAAGAGACAACTGAACTCATCTCAAACTCCGAACTTAAATTCTAAAATTCTAGACAATCAGAGTATACTTCATAATAGTGAATAGCATAAGCTCACTTTGCATCATCTTTAGCTTGAGCTTATTTTTTATGGCGAGCTTTAGCTTGAATTTAGAGCTTACAAACCTAAGCTTGAGCCTGAAGACCTGAGCTTTGAGCTTATTGTGAAAATCCTTCTTTTTAATTGGAAATTTTATTTCCGTAACACTTTTCGCTTGAATACATAATATTGTGAAGAACAAAATATTTTTATTTAGAGATTAAGTTAAGTCCAGTTTCGGCATCATTACGACTATAATTTTGTTTAAGTTTAACATTATAAAAGTTCTCTACAAGTGTGCACACATTTCACATTGTGCGACATACTGCGAATGTATATAATTTTACATCGAATTTTATACTTTCTAATTAACATTAGTTACTAATTAATTACAGGAATGTGTGGGATTGTTATTGTTAAACATTTAAAGATGCAGTTCATTAATTAACTTATATAAACATTTAAAGGATATTCAAATCATTATAAAAAGGATATTGAGATCATAAAAAATTCTTAAGCTATGAAAAAATAATGATAAGTTTGACTACAATATGCTCAAACTTATGCTCTTCACTAATTTGAAAAACCAAATAACTCTTACAATGATAAGCTTAAATGTAGATTTGATATTATTTTTTAAACTCAAAGTGCAAATAACTCAATAAATTGATACTTAGAATTGATACTTAAAATACTGTATCAGTAAATTCAGCAAAAAATTTCTTGAGAAAAAAAATCAAATTTCTTTCATATGAAAATTTTATAGATTAAATGAATTTACATTATTTTAAATGATTTGTAGTATTTAAAGCAATTATTTTTCATCTTATATTTCATGAATATTTTCTTATTAATTAATTTTTAGCTTTCAATTAGCTTTTCAATTTTGAGATCTAATCTAATCTAATTTTATCTAATCTAAGAGCTTAATTAAATAAGATGTTCAATAAAGATTCATTTTATTTGACACTTTTTAAAAAATGATTGTAGACTTTTAATCTGTGAATGAAATCAAATTTAATTTTGAATAGTTCAAAAAAATTTCGGCCAAATGAGGCATAACCATAATTTGATACGAAAACTGACTATAAAATGACAAGTAGAGTCAAAAGTTCTGTATAGTTTTTAAAGTAAAAGAGAGTTAATCACAGCTAGAGTTTGCTTTCCTCTATTGATTGCAATTGATTTCGCGTTAATTGAGGACGAGCTCTGCCATCAAATGAGTCAATATATTGAATATGTAGACAAGCAATTGTTTTTAAAAATAAAAATCTCAATTTCATTGACTATTACTTTTATTTTTCAAATTATTTTTACTCTAATTTTTATCTATTTTGTTATACTTAAAAATTTGGCCAGAATTCTAGTGATGACACTCTGTTTGATAGCACTTTTGGGTACATAAGTAATGATTAGATCTTGCTTTCAGTATTTGATTATTTAGTGAATGCTAAGAAAATAGTATTTAATAATTCAGATTTTGGTTTTTCAAAATTTCATTTCATTCTCTATTATTATTGATCTATTCGTGTCTTTGAAGTAAAGTTTTCTGATTCAAAATTATTTATTTTTCTCAAAAGTAAAGCCTTGATATTGAGATTTTTTCAAGAGTAAAAATCTTATGCTTTTAAAATTAGTGTATACTTTGGCCTCAAAAGGGAATATTATTATTGAATCAATACTTTGAAGACTTTAAAAAACATTAAATCATAATTTTGAGTCCAATAATGCATTATATCCAATAGCAGTCATTAATTTCGTGATAAACTTTTTCTAAAAATTGTTGTTTGTTTGTGAGCAAAGATTGACCACATGTTCATTGTTGACAATGTTATTGAACTTTTGATATTAACAACAATTTCTTAAACTAGAGTTAATCCTAAAATTACATTCAAGTCTCATACAAAAATCCTTTAAGCCCTTTAAAAGGAAGTGTTGTTTGAGTTCCGCATAAGTAATAGTAAGGAATATTTCCATGAATTGAATACTTTTTCGTGAACATAAACTCAGTATTCTATGAAAACTGTTAAAATAATGAATGTTATAAAGTATAACCGCTTCAAATTTGTGAAATATATTCTCATAACTATCAGAATCCTATTAATGCTTAATTTAATCATTGATTGTGTTCTAACTAAAGATCAACGATATTATGATTTAATTAACGAATTCGAAGAATTGGATAGCGATTTATTGCATAGTTTATACACCGGAAATGTTTTACTAATTTTAGCATTACTTATAGTTTTCTCATTGGAATTCATTAGAGTTATTATTAGAGAAAATTTTGCTTCCATTCTATTCATAATGACTTTAAGCATTCAAATAGATATTGTTTGGTATTATATTGATATCGGATGTGATTTGTTTGTCCCGACACTCACAGGAATCATACTTTCCGTTGTCTTCAATACTTTGGTTCTAGTTTTTGCTCAAATGGTTTATCTCAAGAATATTAAAGATAAAGAGAATATTAACCAGAAATCAGTTGTTTAAGAAATTTTATTACAAAAATATTCTGAATTTTTATTTGTAGTTTTATATTATTTAAAAAATATTCTTTCTTATGATGAAAGTATTAATTTTCTATAAGAATTAAATTAAATCTATTTTTATAAATGAATTATATTTCTATGAACTTAATGTAAAAAGCAGTGAATGACCACTTGATTAAATTCTGTATTTGATTGAATAAAACTTTGATGTCAATCAAATACCTTTCACAACAATAATACGTACACTTGAGTAACACATTTGCTCACAAAGAGTAAATTTAAAAACTAATAGCTCTTTAATCTACACTAAACTTAACATACATTTAATTGATAATTGGGATAATACTTGTAATTAGTTAGTGAATACTTAAATATTTGAATCATAATCATCATGACTAAGTCCTTAACCAGCTCTATATCGAGACACAAACTCATCCCTAACTTTAAGCTTCTCATCAATCAATTATGCAGTAATTAAAATTGATTTTCAAAGTTTATATTTATTTCAAATAAATTAAGAGTTTATTTTGAAGGCAAGTGTTTTTGTTGAAAATTTATTGTTGAAAAATATTTAATATTTTTTCTGGGGTTCTGTGAGCAGAAAATGCTCTGTTTTGGCATTAAAGTATTAGGAACATATATTTTTATCTATTTAACACCTGAATTATTGCACAGGTGGTCCTTATCTGTAATTGAGTTCACCAATAGTTCAAAATAAAAGTTTTTCAACATAATTAAATTGAGAGACAAATTTTAAGCTTAAACTTAGAAAAGCAATTGAAGAGTGAGTTTAAAAATTCATAAAAAGTTGTCAATATAATGTCAGACACTGTGAAAGTAATAAATAATTTTATAAAATCTACGAAACACTCAACACATCAATCATTTTTGAGCTTTTATGTTGGATTGACAAAGTATTCTCTCATTGTATTGAAAATATGTTTCTCTCTATTTATGTCTAAATATTTAATTGAAACTGTAAATCAACGTTTGGGAGAAATAATTAATAATGATGTGAAAACTCTACCGAGAATTCAATTGTTAAACTCGTTTTACATAACAATACAGTTTCTCATGATTGTCTCAACTCTGGTATTCATTTATGTAGTTTTACGCGAAAATTCGAGGGGAATTTCATTCATGACGGGAATCACTATCCCAGAGATTGTCTGCCCTTTCGGTCAAATTTGTGACAATTCATGGCCTGTAATAGTTTGGGAAATAATCATTTCAATCACTTTCATTGCATATGCATTTAGTTTTGTGCTTTTGATTAACTATAAAAAGAATAAGAGAAGAAATGACAACAATTCATGTCAATTATTAAACGCGTGTTATTTCTAAACTTCAATAAAACAATAAAACTTTTATTGACTTAATTTTTTATACTTTAATTTTATTTATACCACTTAAATGTACTCTTGCTATACACTTAAAATTACGACTAAATTATATAGGGATTTGATTAAAATTCACCGAAAATTCTAATAATAACTAATGTTTTTATCACAGAATTTTGTATTTATTGTAATGTATTTTTCATTTGATTGCTGTTTTGCTTTGCTATTAAATATAACTGATAAGTATATGATATGATATATGACAATACAAGTAGTGTTTACTTAATTCATAATTCTGTACTCATTTACATAAGCAAAAAGTAATGTAATTTTCCATATGTTTTGAAAGCTCCTTTTCAGATACTTACACTTTACTGTAACTTATATAAGACATACTTTTAACCTTTGACACTAATGATGTGCATCAGCTCATTTTTTCCTTCTCTAAAATCACACATATTTTACTACATTATCAATAGTGATGAGTAATTTTAAACTTTTCAGAGCTAGTAATTTGGATAATTAGTAAGCGAGTAAATCTTCATTAATCTCAAAAAAGTATTAGTAAAACGAAATAAACTTTTCATCTATCAGTTTGATTTGAGATGTCGACCAAAAAAGCTCTTGAGACTCATTTGATAAGTTAATTTTATTTGTGAAGCTTGAGCTCGAGTTCTTCTGATATGCACCACCATAAAAATTGCTTATATTGAACTAAAATCAAACGTTTCAGTCACGAGATATGAGTCATATAATTTAGACAAAGAATATTCATCAAGTTTAGATGAAAGATAAACTAAGAGATGGATGATAAGCCTCGTTTAGAGTTTGAAATCTTAAAAAGTCATTAGAAATAATAATTTGTTATGCAATTTTCGTGTACATCAATATAACATTCCTTGTGCTCAATTGTGATGCCTGTGATCAACCCTTCCAGTATTCGCGAAACCTATTACACAAGATTACATGTGCGATAAAATCTACATATTTTGCTCATCATTGGACTGTTTGTCTCGTCAATTGTGAACCTAATGTTTCTGCTACTAATTTGGAAACAATTATTGATTGGTATCTCAATCATGATATTAGTACATGTACTGGCATTTATCGGTTATGTCAAGTGTATGGACACTGAATGGTGGACTCCGATTGGCGGACCAACTGTTGGAATCGTATTCCTCATTGTTGTTATCACAGTAGCCAACATTTTTGTTCACATTATTATTAAACCCAAGAGAATACATGATAATAACCATAATAATCAAAATTTTGTCGCTTCAAAATTACATGCAAACTCTCTCTATCTCTCTTATGTCTAAACTTTTTGCCGCTTCCTGTCCTTTGCATACCATTTGTGGGCCTATTATTCAAGTCTATTGTGTGTATATTTTTTTAGAAGTTGTTAAATTATTTACTAGAGATCTACTATTTTCGTAACAGAATTTTTTTATACTCAAAACTAGTTTAGAGTCTATTTTTTATAAGCCTATCATATACTGATGGGAAAATATTTTCTTTCAAAAAATCAGTTATAGTTTTCTGCCTTAAAAGTAATACTTACTCTTTGATTCATAAAATTATGTGTTTCGATGATTTCCTTTCACTTTCTTTGTTCGCAATTTTTTTTATGTAATTTTATATTCATATATAATTTCTTGTTTGTTTGTATTTTTTTCTTCGAGAGTATGAATAATTTTCATGAATCAATTGGAAACTTATATCAAATTAAGTATATGTTTACTGTATATGAAAACTATGTTTCGCATAAATAAATATATAATATGAAAAAATTGTATTTTATTCACGTTTGACTTTTGAATAACACATGAAAACCTTTTTGTCAAGAACTTGAAAATACTCTGTACTTTTAGGAATCAAACTCATTATAATTTTTGACTCTGTATTGAAAATGAAATTATTTGATGAATAAAAATATGTAAACTGATATGAATTCCTGAATTCTTTTGACTTCATTAATGAGAAATTCTTGAAGAAAAATCTGCTTAACTTTCGGCATATGATCAAAGTTTTGAAGACTTAAACTATTTAAGTCATGTAAATATGAAGCAAAGCTAAAGTAAACCGCAAAAGTTAGCAAAACTAATGCACACAAAAATACATGAGAAAATTTTGTAAAGCGGTGCCAAAAACGCTAGTAAAGTAAGACCTACACTAATAGTATTTTTAAGAATCCTATCATTAGAAATGTAGATCATTTGCCAAAAAACATTTAAAACAAAATACTTTTTGACAAAGTTTTGAGTTTCTCAGTTGAGTCTTGTCTTTAGTCTAAAATACAATTTCTTAAAAAATTAATATTTTAAAGAATATCTAGAATGAAGACAACAGTGAAGTGTATTATTAAATATGGATTAATTTGTGAAATAATAACTGCTATTATTGGACAAATCGGAGAATTCATACTCAGAATCGATGAATATATAAACTTTTTTCGTCAGATAGAAAGTGATTATTTTGAATCATTTCTATTATCAATCGCTTTAATATTTGTCATAATAAATATCATATTCATAATTGCGATCATTTGTGAATTACTTCCTATAATAATCATAATAACAATATTATGGATAATGCAACTCATCTTAAGTTTAAGTTTAATGAAAGCAGTTATTATTCCCTCAGTTTTCACAATATTAGTTATATCTATAGTATTGATATTTGCATTGATTTTTATTGTATTACTGATTGATGAGAGACAAGAAAAAAGTCAAAAACAGTCCCAAACGATGACAATTAAATTAGTGAACGCTAACGATTTGGATGAACTCTAGAAGAGGTTTATGAAAAAAATGTCGGATATCCAGAAAATATAAGTGCGAGAAATGCCCTCAAAATTATTGTGAACTAAAAACATTTTTCTCACCTTCAGCTATATATTAGGTTTAAAGAGCTTTTTCAATGAGGAAAATATACAATTATTTATATTTGATTTTCAAGGCTTTTATGTTCATAAAATATGACTTTCATTTTCAAGTCAAGTGTTTTATTGCAGAAAAATATATGTCTCTCAAATACTGTAAACTCAAAATGCTCTCAATTTTATGAGTAAAATAATGAATTAATTTTTCAAATTTTAATTATGTTAAAAGTGAACAATATTTAGTTTAAATAAATGAGAAGTTTATCTCCAACATGTCTCAGTCAAGAAACATGCAATTATTTCCTCTTCTCTATAATAATATATTATTTAAATAACGAATGTTTAAGACTGTTTGAAATGAAAATTTTATCCTCTTATGAAAGGTTTCCTTCAGTGGTTTTTTTCAATTTATTAGTGGTTTTGAAGCATTTTCAAAAGTTACTTAAAAACTGATGTTAAATAAAATAATGCCTCAAATAGTGAAAATAGTTTACGAAGAAGTCAAACGATATTTAACACTAAGACTATTGAAAGCTACTTTAATAACTTTTATACTAATTGGAGGTTCAGTTGAGTTGTTAAGTGGCAAAAGTCATTTGGAGAATATTTTCGCCAAATATTTACATCAATGGGAATACTTTGTGATCATATTCTGTATTCTTATAATACGAGTGACGTGTTCTGTAGGAATAGCTATGAATGACATTCGAGTCTCAATGTTGACAACCGTATTGTCCACTCTATTAACTGTTAATACAATGTTTCGGCCGTTTGGTTATCCATGGATTACAATCCCTGCATCTCTTTGTGTCACTTCAACTGCTTATGTCTTTCTTATTCTCATTGTTTGGCCTTAACTTTGGATAAGTTATCAAGTTTTTAAGGAAAATATTTTTCCTTTACTTCAAATTTTAAGCAATTTTGTGACTATTTTCCGAATAAACGTTATTATTAACTATTAAGTTATTTGTATTTATTCTATCCAAATATTTTATTTTTAAGTCGAGTTTAAGTAATATTTTTCATATAAATAGGTCTGAATCTAAAATTACAATCTTTTTGAGCTTTGATTAAAGGTATATCTAAATGATAATTTTCCAAATTCTTATCTTTTGTCAAATAATTGACTTTAGAATTGATTTGATAGTTAACTACCATTTGTTTATTGAAATGTCATTCACCTCAAGCTTTCTCATGAGAGACTACTAAACATTAGATTGTTATGAATTAAATAGATCTCAATCCTATTGATAACTAGTTTATCTTTATTTTAAGTTTCCAAGTTTAGATGTTGAGGAAGTTTTTTTGCTCAAATATTTATAACTCAAGTAAATTGAACAAAAACTATATAAAAATATTTTGATTAACAAAGAGTATAACAAAACTTGAACTAAAAACTAATTACAAACACATTCTCTGTGTTCACATTCACTATAACATTACATTCAGTACACAATGAATAATCTGAAGGACTTTTCATATAAAAAAATACACATCAAACAAGTGCTACATTAATAAGTTTTGAAATTATAACCTTATGCTACATTTTCATAAATAATATTGGATTTGAACATTTTTAAAGTAAAGCCATCTGTAAAGTGAAGGCTGCGGCCAATTTTCATTTCATTCTCCTTGACTTTCCTGTTATTGTAAAATACAATATATTAAAAGTTGTGGTCTTTTAAAAACTTGCCAAACATTCGGGCCATTTATTAAGGGTATTAATGGTTAAGTCTTTAGGGAAAGAGTATAGAATAGACACATTTTAAGCCAAGGCCAACATGTTCAGTCTTTCTATGCAAAAAGAGGGGGTTATAGACGGCAGGGGTCGGAAAGAGTAGTGATGTTTGGAATGAATGCTGGGATCTGTTGGCAAACACCCAATCCCTACAATACAATAACCCCAACGGCTATATTATATTTCAATGCATGATAAAAAAGAGTACCTTTTCTTTCAGTCAGACATTTTTCATCATAAATGTGGTGATACTTAAGTTGAAAGGATTTTTTTTTGTTTTATTGATCTCATTATACGAATTAATTTAAAGTTTAAAAAACTTTTTTATTTTTATTACTTCCTCAAACATTTCTTGTATTATCGATTGTGAAAAGTTGTACAAAAACAAAATAATGGCTCAATTGAGCGATAAATTACTTAAGATTTTAAAATATGTGATAATCATAATAATTTCGATAACGATTATATCATTGGTTACTAATTATATACTTTACTCAAGAAAGTTGACTAATAAGGAGTCGATTGAGAAACAATTCGGTAATGCAAACAAAGACGCGTATCAGTTCGCGCGCTTCATCGCCGGTATTGGTATGGCTTTAGGTGTGACCGCAAGACTGTTTGGCATTTACGCCACTTTTCGGGAGCACTTTATACACACTTTAATTTATGCGCTTTCGCTAATAGTTTTGATTATATGCTATGCAATCGGTATCATAAGAATGAACTTATTTGAAGTCATCCTTCATGTGATCCTTATTTTGTTGGCCTTTATTTACTCTCGTTTTGTTGGCCGTGAAGAGCCTTTCAGTAAAGAAGTCACAACTTTGAAGATTTGACCAAAAAATTTAATTTTTTTTATCAAAAAATAAGTTTTTGTTTTTCTAACTTTTTTGGAACACTTAATAGCTTATAATTGATGTATCAGTATTTAGTTTTTTGTAAGAATTTTTTGCATTTAAACTTTTTTGTAACTAAAGTTTAAAGTTTAAATTTCGATTTGTTAAATATCATAATAATTATTTCATTATGTATTTTGTCATTAATTTTATGGGTTTCTTAAACAACGAAATTGTATTATAAGTTCATTAGAATTTTAGATTTTAAAATCAATTATTTAATTATACATCCATTTTTATTATGTATTCTTTCCATAATTGTATTTTGATTTAATTGAAATGTAATAAAACAAGTTTTGTGTCTCAAAATGCTTAGCAATTTTTGATACTTAAATCATTAAAATATATATATAAAGAATGAATAACTAAAAGAAAAGTGTTAGGAATAGTTTGAAACAAGCCATACATCACAGACATTGAATGGTATTTAAACTCGAAAGTACTTTTGACGCCTCATATTTTGTTTGATGCATTCGAGTTTGAAAGCGTTGGCGAAAAAATAGCACAACTTGTGAATAATAAATACAGTTTATGTAATACTGAAACGGTTAAGTACAAGTTACCCCACTTTTGAACAAACAGTACAAGTTTCAACTAAAAAATATGGTATAGTTTACAATTCCTTTTTCGCATTTCATTTTCAAATTACAATTATTACATGTAATGATGAGTTTCGATGCACACGAAAAAGTTTTCTCAAATTATTTGTTGCCTAAATTGAGTGCTGTGTTTTGGGAATTATTAATGTATTTGTGAGCATTGCGTTTGTAGGAAAAAATAGATTAAAAAGTGATTTGTAATTGTAAGGAAGTAAAAAGTGGCTCAACTTTTATCTACGCATAACAGTGACATTTTGTGCCTTATATTTCATTGAGTATTCATTCAAAATATCTGTACTTCAAAACAATTTTGTATTATTCATCCAAACACTCAATGAGTTTTTCTGTCAAATTTATCTATCAATAGACTTAAAGATATTTTAAAAATGTTTAATTAAATTTTGCGGTAAAAGTTTTCAAACAAGTTGCCAATGGATTGAAAGTTGTGCACAAATTTTAACTGAATCTCAATTATAATTAATATCTGAATAATGGCTAAACACCAGTCTTACCAAATCGTGAAAATGAGTCTGATTTCAATACTTTTATTGGATATCATTTTAACTATAGTCGGATTTATAATACTTTACAAACAATTTAGTTCAAAACCTGATAATAAAGTTTTTATGGTATCATTAGTGCCATCTCTTGTATTCATAATATTGCTCTCAACCATTGGTATTGTTGGCGCAGTTTTTAATATATTCAGTATAACAATGACTTTCTCTATAGTAAAGTTAATTATTTTTATATCAAGTTTGAACGCTTACATTCATGTGTGGGACGCTTTGATTACAATTTTTGAGATACTCATGTCGTTTGCTTTGGCGTTAACTATGATTAAAATCAATAATAATGATCGAAGACATATGACATCTACTGTTTGATAACTTAAAACTTTATTTAATGTTCAATAAATATATATTTTTTGAGATTGAATGAACTTATAATAATAAAATTTTTTATAATTAAGTTAAGCAAAAAATTGCATTAAATCAAATATTTCGAAACGTATACTTCCCTCAATTTATTTGACTTATAATTTTGTATTTGATAAGCAAAACGAAAAAAGTCATAACCATAGAAACCAAATATTAAAACTATAATAAAACATAAAACAGAATATCACAAGAGGTAAGAAAAAGTGGTTCAATGGCTGTTCCAATACGTGAAAAATGTAAACTACAAATTACAACAATATTACTGATCGTATCGCTAGTCATCTCAATGTTGGGAACGATAATGATTGTGATCAGTGGTGATAATCCAAAGATTATCTCATCAGAAGTCAGAGATGTTATAACTGAAGTTGAAAATAGTGTTACAGAAAACTATACAACAATACGTGTGTTTCACGCGATTTTTATCTTGATATCAGATTTAATTATATTTATTGTTGTGATTCTCGTACATAAAAATAGATCCGGTTCTGGGCATACAATTATGGCCCTTATATTGTTCGTTATAATGGTTTTACTTCTTTGGAGGCCTTCTATGTTCTCAAGTGTTATTCACATAATTATTGTCATCGCGTGTATTGTGTTTTGTTTTATGGTTAAAAGTGATGATAATATCGCAAAACGCTCTGTGGGAGAGCACGATAAAAATGTTTATTAACTTAAATTAGTTAATAAAGTGGTGCTAAAGATATGTTGATCAGTCAAATGATAGCTATATTTTGTTTGACAAACAATAATTCAAACAAAAAATTATGCAAATTTTTTTTCAATTGAGTCTTACGCACAAAAAGAAATTAAAGAAAATTGAATACCTATTATTCAATCTTTTCCCCTAATATGACTTTAAAGAATATTAAAGTTAAATAGTTTACAGTTTATAATTTTATTGAGAATAATCTCTTTATATTCAAAATAAATATCTTGAATATTTGATTGAAATTTGATTTTAATGAGCAATAAATGAAAAAAAAGTTTTGCTTTCTTCAATCATTACTGAATTGAAAATTATTGAATTAACTTAAAATATTGAGATTCATCTTTTTTGCATTTCTTGTTAAATAAAAACTTAAATTATTAATTAATTGGAAAACTGTAAAAAATTGAATCACTTTATTTTAAATTAACCAATAATAATGAAACTGAATCAGAATTAAATTAGTTAATGTAGTTAATGTAGTTACAGTTACGGGTAAATGAATCGGGAATATTTCGTTAAAATCAAATATATATTTGCATGTGAGGCGGCTTTTTTGCATTAGTAAAACTTTAAGATGCATTGCAATTGAATATATACTTTAATAAATATTGCCGATTCATTAGCCCGTAAAAGTTACTAGTTTTAGTTTAACAAGTTTCTAATATTATGCACATCTTTTTCATTAGAACCTTATTTTCTGCAAAAGAAAAACAATTTTCACAGCAATCTTTCAATCTTTTTCCCTAATATCACTTTGAAGAATATTAAAGTTAAATCATTTACAGTTTATAATTATATTGAGAATAAATCTGTTTATATATCAAATAAATATTTTGAATATTCGATTAAAAGATTTTGATGAGCAATAATTTTACTAAAAAGTTTTGCTTTCTTTGAAATAAAAACTTTAATTATTAATTAAATTGGAAACTGTAAGACATTTTTTAATGACTTTATTTGAAATTAAGAAATAATAAAAAAGAAAGATAAAAAATGACTTTTTAATTAAACTAAATGAGTATTGAATGAGGTTAAAAGTGATTATTGACATTTTATTAAAAATTTTGAAATATCATTCAAAAGTTAAATACTAGTTAGACTACTATTAGGAGAGAAAAGTTTTAAAACTAGTTTATGGGTAACATATCTCCATCTCTTAAGCTTGAAGAGTGTCCAGTAGGAAAATAATCAAAGACACTTTGACTCTATGGAGCGCATATGCCGTTACCGTCGCCTACACTATGGTATGACGTTTACTGTTGATACAAAACTCCAACACAACCATCAATACAAACAAGCATTCAAAAAGATGGCCAAACCATCAAAATATAATTTTCTTAAATACTTACATATAATACTCTCAATAATGATAATGATGATAATTATTTGGCTAATAATAAACTCAAACAGTGGCGGCTTTTTCTTACCAAAGTTTTCCACATCAGTCACATTCGTAGGTGTCTCACTAATAGCTATCATATTTTTAGGTATAACTTCTGCGTTCTTTAATTCTGTTATATTCTTAACAACTTTTGGTGTCATTATGGCTATTATGTTTGTCATGTCTCTCGTGACTATTGTCGGTGCAGTCGTTTTTCAACTGTTGACCTCAAAAGTGTCTTTCGTGCCATTCGTGCCCACCATTATTATTACTATTGGTTTCTATTTCTTAACTATGATTCCGTTGGCTCTCAAGGATGTTATCATAAGTATGGATGTCGAGGACGGAGGAGAATATGATCGAACTCGAGATGAAAATCCTTTCTCATCCCCACTGACTGTGCCTTAGACTTAATATTAGGTTTTTTTTTGTATAGGTTCAAAAGTTTAATCTGTGATAACTAATTGATCGTACAGTTATGACCAAAAGGAAAGCCCAAATTTGCTTAAAATAAAATATATACAGAAGTGTAAGGCAGCGACGCAGTTATCAACACTTTTTTAATGCGAAAATTACTCATTATTAGAGCTAAAACTATCGAAAGAAACGATTTATGATTCATAGAAAAGTGTCTTATATTGAAATGATTCATTCATTCTTCAAATGAATACTTTTGACTTTAATATCTGATTATTGAAGTTTCTTCAACTGTACTTCAAGTTTAATCTAATTTCAACTTCAAAGTAATGATTTTCTTTGATTTTCAAAAGTTTTCATTTGTGAGTAATAATAAATCCTTTTATCATTAAATAATTTGAGACCACTTTATATTGCAATAAAGTATATATTTTAATGAAACTGCGCTTTTCTTTTGGACAAAACTGTAACTTCGAATTAGAGTATCAGTCAATATGATTAACAAATGTTGTATACAGTCTGGCCTCGATTTAGTGAACCCGTCAGTGCTCTGAAAAATTATTCACTAAATCGAAACTTCACTAAATCCGAACTTTATTTCTGAGCATTTTTAATATTTATA
>JAQFZT010001233.1:0-16410 GCA_034696325.1 Camisiidae sp.
TTCATGGAGATAATTAACGTTTCAATTGTTGATTGATTTTTCAATTTAAGATAAAAAAGTATATAAACTATAAATATTGAATCATAAAATTAATTGTTGAATAAGAGCTAATTTAATAGTGAATCTAAAATTAGTTATAATTAGGCTCGCCTTCAATATATGTATCAAATAATTAAATTAATTGCATAATCACAAGATTTGTTTAGAGACCCGAATAAGAAACTCAACCCATAGAATAAAAATACACAGTAATTGAATGAAACCTTAAAATAAATTGTTTGTTACTTTGAATTCTGGCAACAGTTATAAATTGATATACATTTACTCTTCTAGAATGTGTGCTCTGTTTGAATTCGGTTAGAGTAGGGCTCAGAAGTTTTTTTCTAAAAGTATTTTTGTTATGTGAAAACATCGCAAATATGGATAATTATCTGATTTTTAGCCGAATTCTTAAGAAAGTTTAAAATAGTTGATTGTTTGGCATGAAGACAGCAAAATGGGTTCATCAACATTGAGAGTGAACTTCATAAAAAATATTCCTCTATCAGGAATACTGACTTACTTATAGACGTCAAAGAAATTGGACAATAATTCATTAAGTGTGAAACGTATTTCGTTTGTTTTTAATGTCTGAAGAGTTGTCTTTAAAATTATAAATAACTGTTGAGTAAATAACATAATAATAGTTTGATTATAGAAATATCTAATAATAGTAACAACTAATCTTTATGAATATATGAATTATAACAAGTTCTTTATGTTTCTCATAAACTTCAATTTCAAACCAAAATTTCAATTAAATTTTAGGGAGTGTTTAACATTTAACATAAAAATTTAATATAAAACGGTTTAAGAGAACTGAAGTGTCCTCTGCTTTAAAAATTGATGTAAAGTAAGTGACAGAAATTTGTTCGTTAAATAGCAGAAATACATGTCTAAGCACTTCCACTATTTGCCAAACAAGGAAAGTGTCAAATTTTTCTGATCGATAAAACTACTTAACGCATAACACACTATATTATAACAGTTTAAATTTGAATATTTTTGCATAACTTTCTGGGATAAACGATAGATGTGTCAACTAATTTATCAATCAAAAAGTTTTCAACTATAATGAGGTGAATTGGCCAATAAAAATGAACTCTAAATTTCGGCATTTTTATATATCTGTCAGATAATGATTAAAATTGACTCTACTTAAGCACCCTGTATTGCAATTTGAACTTTAATTCAATTATTATCTATAGTTTTTTTGTCATTTTTTCATCAAATGATTTACGAGTTTTCGGAATGAAAGAAAAAAGATTATATCTTCAAATTTCAAACCTAAACTGCATAACTTAAGGCTTAGCAAAATATGTATTTCAGTTCAAAAGTAAATTTAATACTTATTGAAGTACAGTATGAGATGGCGTTTATTTTTGTAATTCAACGCAAATTATATTAATCCCACGCTTTCTATCCGTGTCTCGACGTTTTAACGAAGAAAAGGCCAAAAGTATTCCATGTCTCGTATTTCTGCACATCTCTAAGCATTCAAATTAGTTCAGTATTTCTATAGAGCATATTTAACACATCAGTTCATTTTCCAAATGTATTCTCAAGAATTTGGTTATAACTCTTCATATAGTCTATAATTATAAAAATATTTTCTTAAAATTAAAAAATTTATAGAAAATATATTTAAGGTATGTCTTCAACACTAACGCAAGATATCGTCATAAGTACGTAAACGACTGAATCCAAATTCAAATAAAGTTTGAGTTATTTAACCATTTTATTTACGAAGGATTTCCTTCTCTCCCATCAAACGTGAAATCTATTCATATATTGGATCTCAATATCAGTTGAATTTCAAGTTTTATGTTTAAAATAGAAGATAATCTTTATTTGAATCTCACTTAAAAATACTGATTTGAGATTTTGATTAAATTTTATTGAGTTTAAAATGAATTTCAAACTTTGAAGCATAAAATTCTATACATATATTTTAAGTATTCTTCTTCTCAAGTAAGGCTCACTTCTCATAAAATTGTTTGAAAGGTGTGACAACAATCAAAACGTGTATTCCTATCATAATAAAGCTAGAAAAGTACAGGTATGTGACAAATGACGGCAACTACTGTATGATATTACGGAAAAATTCAAATTTTCAATGTATACCAAACTATTCTAATACAAGTTTTAGTGTAAATTTTTTTAAATAGCAAGTTTCGTTCAGTGTTTTTATCAAAATCAAAAATCTAAGTTATAAATAAAGTTGAAAATAAAGTTATAAATCTGAGTCAGTCCTTATTTTTTTTAGTATTTCAAAATTTTGCATACGGTATTTCAATTGAATATAATTTGAATAAAATGAATCAAAATTGAAGAATTTTATATAAAGTTCAATACTGTGCTACGTCTCAAAGTATCAATTATTTGAGTTTGAAATTTCAAAATTTCGAAACAATTTCATGAGACAAAAAACATTTCTCAAAAAGTAAAGAGAAATAAAAAAATCCAAGTTTTATATAATTCTATATTTTCAATATTTTCTATCAAAATGAAAGTTTTAAGATGAGTCAAACATTTACATAGAGAAGAAACTTGTTAATAGTAAGCATTAATAAAGAAAAATTCAACTCAGAATAATTCAAAGTAAGAGAATATATAATACATTGCTTTGAATGATAACTTTTGAATAGTAAAACTTTAGTTGAAATAATATTAAATTTTTTTAACAGCACCACAAATATTACATTTAATCAAACTCATAATAAATTAATTTAAAGATAGAATAATTTGATGAAGTTTTAAATAAGTATAAATACATATCTATAGCTATAAATATTTGAAGAAAATAGAAATTATTTAAATTTCAAGTATTATAAAAGTTTTTGCAGATTATTATTTTTTTTCACTTTATAAACAAATTGTATAGAAATGCTTTATTTTTTGTAATAGGTTTGAGAAAATAAACTTTATTGTTCTGAAAGTTGATTTGAAGTTCTTAAAGATTTAAACTTATGAATTGAAGTTATAGAGGTTTAACTCATAAGTTTATACATAAATACAAATTTGTTTAACGATTAATGCATACTATAAGCCCCTTTTGCTAACAAGTTTCTTCTCTATAAACCGTCATATAGTTTAAACTATCATTATTTTTTAATAACAAACTATTAAGTATTTCAATTATTCAATAATAAATCACATTTATATAAAAACTTTGTTTTTGTACTTTTTAATTCTCTTTACTTTTTGAGAAATGTTTTCTTGGCTACACATCGATTCGCCCGTTTCCAATTCAGATTGCATCTCGTCCGTTTGCGATTCGCCCGCACCCTTTTTTCAATCCCCTCAACAACTAATTCCCAAAAAAATTATCCCATTTTCGAACCCATAAATAATCTGAAACCAAATGAAACTTCAATGAAGAATAAACTCAAATAAGTTCATCAGTGAAGTTAAATGAAATGTGTTTAATACTCAATTTAATTGTTTCAAAAGTTTATTATTCTAATAAACTGAAATAATGTAAAAATGGTTTAATAAACTGATAAAGACAAACTGAATATTTGATAAATTATGAAAATTCGAGTTCAAATCAAGGGCTGAATATGTAGTTAAAGAATTTTTTAAAAAAAAGTGATTAAAATGTAAATTTCACATTTTCAGTGATTTATTCACACATCGAGAAGCGTTGTCTAGAAATTCTAAACTTGAAATTGGATTTTGAGCATTAGGCTCAAGTCTAATCCATAAATTATTGAGCCGCTCATTATTTTGAATTTACTATTGAATAGTTTTCATTCATTTGAAATTAGTTTCCTTTGGTTTCAGTTTATTGATGAGTTTGAAAACGGGATACATTTTTTGGGGATTTAGTTGTTGAAGGGATTGAAAACAGAGTGCGGGCGAATCGCAAAAGGACGAGACGCAAATGGGCCCGTTTTTCTTACCCTTTTCTATTGGATTTATTCTGAAGATATAATTTTTATATTTATTTTCAAGGTCTCGAATAAATGAATTATAAACTTGAAATATTCATAAGTTTTTATTCATGAGGAGAAATTTCTTGAGTTCTTCAGAGAGATGTTTTTATATTAAATATGCCTAAAGTAACGATGATAAATATGGGTTAACTGACGATCTTTTTTAATATATTTCAACATTTAGGTTTGACTTTTTTCATTTTAAAAATAACATTAAACAGAAAAATGATTTCTCTTCATGATATTGTGGGCGTAGTTTTGAAGGTAACCTTTTCTTCCTTTATTAAGACGAAAGATTTCAACTCTTTCAATAAGTTCAAACTTTCTATATTTTCAATGAAATATGAAAGACAATCAAAATTTTGTTAATAAATATTGTGAAATATTTTTCAATTCAAAAATCAGTTAATGAAATTACAGGTCAATTTAGATATTTTGAATTTAACGCATTTATTCTCTTGAATTTAATTAGTGCTCTCGTTATGATTGATTCAATATTTCACTCTTATAGATAAAGTTTATAATTAAAACTTGTCTATGAAATATTTGATAATTTGATGTGCAAATAGTGAGCACAGCTTTTGAAAGTGTGAAATTTGTGAATTATTTGAAATACACAGACAGCATAAATTATCGCCCTTAGCCTCTCAATTTTATAACTCAAAATTTTCAAAATTGCACTCATTTTTAATAACAATACATTAAATTTTGTTTTGGCTCCAAAAACTGATCAAAACAAAGGGAATCAAGACATAGAATTTTTTATAATTTGAAAATAGACGGAAAAATTTGTCTTCATTTAATTCTAAGATTTTGAAAGCATTCATAAATGATTCATAAAAAGAAACTGCAATAAGCAAAGTATATAAATTCCGTAATTAGCTTGAAATACAATACATGAGATTGAAGTCATTATGATTCTTATGGTTGCATTTGAGTCGCATTACATTTTCTGGTATGAATACCTTTAAGATAGCTCTGCACTAATACTTCCGTATAATAAATAACAAAAGTAGTATCATATCTGACGGTGTCTTCGTGTTGGACACTATGTGACGATACCTAATAAGCAAAAGTAGTAAATTGATACCTAAAAAGTAGAACATCACACGAAACCCATCAGAAGATTTTTCATGGCTTAAACATCTCTCAAATACTAAATCATATTCTATTAATTAGTTAAAAGCAATTACTATTTATTAAAGAAAATACTTTCAACGATTATGTCATTAATCTTCAACAATGTTCTGTTGTTGGCTTCAAATAATAGGAATTTTCCTGTTTTTGTTGACAAGTAGTTCTGTTTTAACTTTTGTAATTCAGTTGTTTAACAAAATTCATGAGAACATCGTTAGGAAAATCAGGAATTTTATCGAATATATTGAAAAAGTAGTTTTCTGAAAAATAAAAATAAATATAATAAATGTTAAAATTTCTTAGGAATTTGTGCGCTAAACTTCGGTCTTGAGCTAAATCCTGGTTGAAAAATATGAAATAGAAATAACTGTAAATCTACAGTAATGAGTGAGTGGGAGATTCATTATGGTTCAAATAGACATTAATTACAGTCCGACACATTCACCTAAAATAGAAAGTAAAACTTGCCTTCAGTCTTATGCTATAAATTTAAATGAAGCAACAAAATAGTGTTTCTCAAATCACCATAACTTTAACCGTGAGATAAACGAAAGAAACATCAAAACTATCATTCTTTCGTTTTTATTTTCAAATTATGACTTTTTTCTTTAGTAATCTTATGAATCTTTCAAAGACTAAAAGTTTTTGCTCTAATTTATTCTTTTGAATTTCTTTTATTACTTTTTTCAAGGAAATTATAGTTGTATTTACTGTATATTATATATTAAAATTCAGTTATATATTGAAATTTCAGTCATTTTTCAAAGAGAATCAAATTAAATAAGAATATAATCTTTGCATAATTAATAATTCAAATAAAGATACACTTAAATTATTTTATTTTTTATTCAATTTTTATTTAATTTGAATTATTAATTATTCAAAAGATTATATTCTTATTTAATTTGATTCTCTTTAAAAAATGACTAAAATTTGAATAATATTTGATTAATATTTAAATATTGGTATTTTTAAACTGGAATTTTTGTTATTTTTGAGTGAATTTTGAACATGATATGAAACCCAAATGCAGACTCAACGGACACACTTTTGCACTTGAATGTGATTGAACTTTGAACTATAACATAAAATGATAATTACTTAACTTCAATTTGAACTCAACATGATTTAGTTGTCATTTTCAATAAGTTTATACCTCATAGTTATGAATACTTTAATTTGTTTTTAAACAAGATTTTCTGTCAAATTTTCGTGAATACGTTCATGAATTTTCTTCTTAAGCTTAATTCCCAAATTTTGACATCTATTCTTACTTTTCCGAATTGAAAGTCAGAAATAATGTTATTGTGTTGAGGAAAATGATAAATCATTTATGAACTACTGTTGTTTTGTTAGCATTTAGATTAAATCGTGACTTGTTTAACAACTCAATGCATTGATACCAACAGTAAATAAGTCTCATATTAAATAACAGCTAAAGTTATTAAAATGAAATATTATTCATGGCTTCAATATTTTATATGTTTTATTTTATTCGATGAAATGTTTTTACGTGATAAAAGGTATGAATATATTCTAATTGCAGTGCCGTATCAGACAAAGGGAGCCCACCAAACATTTTTAGAAGTCTTTCGCCCACTTCTTCTCTAAAATAAGCTCTCATTTTAAATATTAATTTTGATTCAGTATCAAAATTAAGTTAACAAACATATAGATCAGATTTACGAGCAATTCTTCGATTCATTATTCAAAAGTAAAAATCATTCCATATATTCAAGCCTTTATTCATGTGATTTGTATTTAGAAATTTTTCGTTTCGCGAGCAGTCAGTTGAAAATTGTTGCATTAAATTATGAAACATAACGGTCAGGTCAACTTCAGGTCAGGTCAAAAGAAAGGTGAACTTCAAGAATTCTATTGAGTGATCCCAGAGAACATATAGTCCTATTTTAATACATTTTAATATTTTAAATGCTTAAAATGTCTTAACTTATTAATCAATCTACGATCCGAGTACTTTTTCAACTTCTACTTTCACCTTTGACCTAAAACTTTAACAACTTTTTCAATATTATTTTAGTTACAAGCTTGTTCAATTAGTCTTGCGCCTTAACCAATCTAAGGATGATTTTTCAAATTTTTTTACTTCAAAATACCATTATATAAAAGCTTAAGTCCAAAATTGGATCATTTTCACAAACTCTTAATATCGATTTCACGTCATTTTCGAAAGTCAAAAACAATGTTAATTTGGTTTTGGTATCAGAAAATGTGCAAAATTGTGATAAAATACCCAATGCTATCAGGCTAGTTGTCCATCGAAAATCTTCTTGCATGATAACTCCCATTTATCCACGATTGAAATTTTTGATCAAGCAATTTGAGCCTCTTCTTTAAGTGACCACTTCCACGGTTAAGCTCTTCACTATAAATTTGAATTGTGTATAAATGAAAGCAGTTTCTACTCAACCAGATTAACTTGTTTGTGACACCACCCGAGAGCTAACTTCATTCCAATTAACATGAAACATGACCAAAATTGAGTTTCTCTCAAATTGGATAGATTTTACTTGAATTTTTGAATTTCGGACATAAACTTTGAGAAATCCTCCTTAGATTGCTTAAGGCGCAAGACTAAGTGAACAGGCTTGTATAACTTTATGTTTGAAAACTGTACCTTTTCTCCAATATTTCTTGTTATTCCGCGAGAATTGATCACATTATTGATTGCACCACAAAATACAATCATGTTTTGCTTCTTCAATTCCTTTTGTATCATTGAATGTCTAATATTTGCACTGGAAATAAATTTAATGATGTCTTTTGAAATTGTAAAGAAGCGTAGAATTATGAGGAACCGAAGGACAGGTTCGTCAGCAGACAATTTATATCTATTTCATTATAAGTTTCTATTAAAAGTCAGTCACTTTTCATAAACAACTCTTTAAGACTCATTTATCGATATTGACATTAAATGATAGAGTGATAAGATAACAATCAAATTACTATGAATTCATATCTTTAAAAACGATTGATTGAAGAAAACTCGTTATAAGTTTCACAACAATATTTCAGGGATATAATTGTCTTTTTGAGGATATATACTTATACTTATACTTTAAGATATTTGGAAGTATACGAGTAAGTCTTATTAAAAAAACATATCTTTATTCATGGAAGATTATATATGTGAATATATCCTCAACTTTTGTACAAATTGTAAGCTTTAAATCTAAAATTTTTCAATACCCTTAGCTTTCCAGCCTCTATATATTACTTATTTTTTGTTATTTTATGACCAATGTGTGGGTGGAAAGCGAAGGGTATTCACAAAATCATTTAGTCGTATATCTCTTTTTGATCAAATGAGTCATATTTTCAAAGCTTTCATATTCACAATCAATTGATCAAAAAAGGCAGAACTTTTTTAAAGAACTTCTAATGTGAAATGTTGCGAATAAAACCAAATTTCAATGAAATCTCACATGTGATCCATCAAACACTTTGGCACCGATAAATTGCTATAAAATTGTTGAAAAGCTTTCCACTCAAATGTCAGTAACTTATTTGCATAAACATCTAAAAATGTATTAAACAACTCAACACTTTTGCTAATTATAATTTGAAAGAAGCTTATAAGGGCTCTTCTTATATGTAAAAAACATGCAAAAACATTTCCATTGACACTAAAATAAGAGGCGTTGAAAGAATAACTACGTGTTTATGAGGAGAAAAGTGTGCCTTTATTTGATATTTTAGAGTTTTCACGAATAACACCTAATCCTTACACTAGTAGTTCGTTATGAAATATCTAATTTGAATGGAATGGCGTTTACAATAGGAGGCGATAACAAGATATATTGTAAATTGAAACATAACAAGACCAGTGTGTGCTTCCGCGGTTTATTCACACTAACACTACAAGACTTATCGAAGCATTTTAATCAGATTAACCTTTTGAGTGGGTTCCGAATGCATTGTAAGAGTTATTGTTGCTCTTGAGAGCTTTGCATACCTAATAAAAGGAAGGCTCAAATATTTTTATTTATGGCCCACATATATATCAAATTACATCACTATTCGAATCATTTTCTAGTTTGAAGATCATTGAGAAAACAATATTCTTCTATTGACTTCTTATTGAATTATAGGTTTTATTTAGTTTTAGTTCAATTTGACTTTTGGTATTCCATTGTATGAAATTTGGATTTAACATCACAACTACATTATTTTCACATAAAACAGTAAACGCTTTGAAAAATAAATTGTTTGATATATGAGCGTCTTTTTAGAGAAAGTTCATCTATCACTTAACTTAACTTATTTTCAGAGTATTATTCTCTTCTTAATCAAAAATCAGTTAATTAGTTCCAACTTTCATGATATATTCAAAGTACAGATAATAGACTTTCTCTATGAAGGATAACACTGAAGTCTAAAACTTAGTTAAAGGGGTTCCATGTCAAAATATCGTGCCAATAATGTCGTGCTAAAAATGTCGCGTAAAAACTCTAATAATGGGAAATTCTTGAAAATTGATATCTATCTTTTCAATTTAAGGTATCTACTTATTTTAATTTTAGAAGTTAAGAAATTTAAAATTTGTTATGAAATACTATTTCTTAATTCAATACAAGCTTTACAATTGATATCTGACATTTTTGAGGAGACAACTGATAACAAAAATATTTAAGAAGCTTTCAATTCACTAGATGGACGAGTTTAGAGCTATTTATCGGTCTCTAGAAAAAACTTATAATAAAGGTTTGATTTTCTATTTTACTATTAAACTAGGCCTCTTTATATACTTTCGATAAATGTTTTAATAAAATATTAACATATATATGAATTTTGAAAATTTATCCATTTTAAATGGATATTTGAAATATTTTCATAGTTTGCGACATTATTGTTGCGACATTTTGACATGATACCGTTAAAGGATGTGAACAGATTCGTGCGTCAAATGTTTTTCGCTTTATTAAGATTTGAGTGTAACCCCAATTTTCATTTATTAGTTGAGATAAAATCTTATCATCTTAAAACTGTTATTTATTTTCGATATTCAATGACGATTTCAACTATTAATATTTAATTTTCTCAAATTTATAAGCAGATAAAGATATTAAAAACTTATTCTGATATTTTTGAACCTTTTCCCTTATAATGAAAGATTATTTCAGATAATTCTAATCATAAATAATTTTCGGAAGTTTACTGAGCTTTTTCACAAATCGGATTTATCTTATGCTTTGGAGATTAAATTCACTACAGATAAAACTAACAAAAAATATACACTTTTGATAAAAACAACTCCTATTGAAACAATAGTTATCTTTTTAAGCTCATCAACAATTAATGAAACAATTTTTAAATAAAAAGCTTAATAACAAGTACATGAATCTCACAAAAAACTTGTGAATAGTTATCATATAATAACTTATAAGTCATTTTGTGTTTTAATGAAAGTCAGTCATTGTCTCTAACATTGAAAGCATGTTTTGATTTTTATATTTATTTGAATTCTATTAACTTATAAACAATTTTCTTATAACTCTTCATAATTATTTAAATATAACTCACAATTTTTCATTTGATTCAAATAATTATAAAAATCAAAACATGCTTTCAGTGACAGAGACAATGACTGACTTTCGTGAAAACACTAAATGACTTGTAAGTTATAATAACTAGTGTTTTATGTGAGATTCAAATTATGATAAACAGTATTTTACAAAATGATAAGTCTTATCAAACTTGAATTGCATGTATTTTATTTTTTGAGTGCACTTTTATTCTAATTCCAATTGTATTTTTTTAAATTTTTCATTTTATAAGCTTAGAAGTGTTATAAAAATTCTAATTTTACTTCATATGAGTTGAATAATTTAAATAAAATTAATGTAAAATTCAAATGAAGATTTTTCTTCATAATTTCATTATTAAAGTTTTATTGCACATTAACTCAGTTGTAGGCAATGAGTTATTATTAAACTTAAATTTATAATAGCAGT
Organism: Camisiidae sp.; assembly: GCA_034696325.1. NCBI lineage: Eukaryota > Metazoa > Arthropoda > Arachnida > Sarcoptiformes > Camisiidae > Camisiidae sp. Next base: position 11,090 of record JAQFZT010001233.1, read on the forward strand.
GAGATTTGGAATATAAATTCACATTATGTACTTGAGAGAATTGAAGTTTTGTTTTATAAATAGTTTTGACTAATCACAAGAGTGTGTCTACTTTTTCGGAAGTAAAATTCACATGTATTTCAGACTTGAAACACGCGAACAGAAAATTAAGTTTCATAGAGCTATCTCATTGTTTTTAATGTTAATTATTTTGCTTCTCTTCAATCAATATCTGAAAATTGTTTAACCCAAACGTTTTTTACTCCAAGCAAATGCTTTTTACTTTTTAAAAAATTCTATTAACTTATTAACAAAAAAAATTGATTGGGTAGTTGTGCAAAAAATGGTATTCTTTAAGTAAAATTTTGGACAAAAAATTACATTATTTTCTAAAAACTTTGCATATTTTGAGTGAAAAATTTCAAAATTTTGCTACAAATTTTGGGTAAAATGCGATATTTGGGCTTTTTGGAAAGTTAGAAAATAGAGATTTTTGGGATATAAATATGAGCCGTAATTTTCGGTAGGGATTCTGGGGGTAAAAACTAGATATTTATTGAAAAAGAGTAATTTTACAATCATTATTACGAATTCAATATTAAATAAAGTGACTGTATCTCAAAATTATAATTTTTTAGAAGAAGCTCACCTTAAAATAGTTAAACCGAGAGTTCGAACTTTCATTAACTTTGATTTTACTAACTTTTTGATCAGAAACAAAAATTATTGAAAAACTTTGAAAACAAATAAAAATGTGAACTTCTTCTAAAAAATAATTTAAATATTTAGTCTAAACAAGACTTTAGTTTTTCGAGGAATAATCTGTCAAATTTTGTTTAAAAGTCAGTAAAACTAGTTTTCGTTCATAAAATTAGTCGAAATCGGGACCGAAAACAGTAAAATCTGGGATTCAGGGATTAAAGGCTAATATTGGGGTTTTCGGGGGTCTCTTTGAGGGCTTCCCGAAAATTGAAAAGTGTTTATTGAAAATAATGAAAAGCCAAAGCTTTCGGTCGGCTTTACAAAGATATTTGAAGCAAAATATAGTCTAAACTGAATACTGAAAGACTTAATAACAACGTATTTTATAATTAATTAAAACATGATTAAATTAATTAAGAACCTGTAGTTACTGTACTAATAACCCCATCGACATGATCCACTTATTTTCTTTCAAAACAAATCTCAAGTATAAAATTGAATTCTATCGAAAATGCTTAACAGTATATCTTTAATAACAAATGCTTTGCACTTGATTTGAGTTTTGAATGAATGGAAAACAACTTGCTTTTGAAAATAGTAACTCTGACAACATATTATATAACAGTAATGCTATTACACAGGTTTTTGCATTTGGATCTCTGGACAGATTTTTGTTATACTGTTTCTACAGGTAAACCACGACTTGATGTAATATCCAGTCTTCTTAATCTATTTAATACTTTGTAAAGTAACATTAGATGACCATAAGAGCTAATTAACGTTAGGTAAGGCAACTTATGAGGTCAAATTGTGCAACTCATTATATAAACTATTCTCAATGTGTAAATAACTCTTTATTTTCATCCTTTTTTATCTTCAACACAGCAAAAGCGTCATTTCAATATGTAGTTCTGTCTCAAAGTAATGAAAGCCTTCTCAGCAATACTTTAAGAAACTGTGAGCTTAAGTCGTTTGCTATAAAGTAAGATACTATTAGACTCACACATGAGCTTTGATTGATTTATAACTAATATTATACAACGTATGCCATGTTTATCAGATTATTCATCAAAATATTACAAATAATTAGAGTAATTTTGATGAATACTCTGTAACCTATAAATGCTTAATCTTTACGCACAGGTATTACTATTATAGGACTAATATTGTAATCATCACGTAATTATAATTTACAACTTTAATAACAAACTACTAGAATGCAAAGCAAAGGAAAAAATTCGCTATGAATACAATAATTAGAATACTTAGAATACTTCTTTACTACAGTTTAATATCTAGTGAACCAAATTTATTCAACCAAAACGCCAGTCTTTTTGTTGACATTTGCAATCATATTAAAAGTGGTCATATATTTTTTCTCAGTTGCTTTATTTACTTTCATATATTATTGACCCTAAAATATATTCACGTTTCACTTTCCAATGTATAATTCAAGAGTTTTAATGCTTAAAATAAGTTTCAAAATATTCAGAGCATTTCTCATGTTTAATTGTGTTGAGTGTTGAATAAGACTATGAGTTATAAACTTTCCAATACATTGTTTCTGATTTATCCACAACTTTCTCACTCTATGGACACGGAATTACTGACAAATAAAGTCAAAGTAATTATAGAAAATGTAATGAATACTCGTATAAATAATGTGTTGTACACATCGCATACTAACTAAAGGAAAATTCGTGAAAATTGTAGATCAATAAGTTTGAGAGTATTGTTGAGAACATTGAAAGGGTATTGTTTGATAAATTGCTTGACTATACGTTTGTTGATGTGTAGGCTCTCAACACTTATAGTTGAAATAATTAAGCAATTAAAACAAGCAATAAAATGTGGAACAATTCAAAACATTGGCCTACAATACTATAATAATGATTCGGTCATTAAGTTGCGTAATAAAAATTTTCAAATTAGTTCTAACCTCTCACAGGTTAACATAACTAATAAATCAGAAAATCAGACACTTTTTATGACGTGCGAAATGATAGGTAATCAACGTGTATATCATTTTTACCCAAACAATCATATGTGTAATTATAGACTATTTTACATAAAACATTCACCAAAAATCATTTCTAACGGATATTATAATTGAAAAGTTGGAGAGAATATCCTGTAATCCACAAGAGATTTTATTTCAGATTATTTTTTACATAATTCAGACATAAGACCAAAAAGTTATTCATCCTATTAATAACTAATATGGCTCTAAATGTTATGATATAGGGCTGAAGTTAATAAGCTTTTCTCAATTTACTCATTGGTAGTCTAAGATGAAAATAATTATATTCTTCCCCTTCAGAAAAGTAGATCTCATTCTCTCCGCCTTCAGTGATAGAAGTGTTGATACGACAAACTTTCGTAGGCGAACAATTGTCTACTTTTACGCTCACTTCTCCGTTATATAAAAGACTGCTCAAACTCACAACAAGTTGTAACAGACTTGTGATCAATATAGCGTTCAGTAATTCATGATCTTTACATACACTCAGGTATACTATTCATACCCGACGGGCCGGAAATACATATTATATCGTTTAAGTACAGCTTTATTCAAAAATTGTGTGCGAATTTCAAGATATACTTTTTGGATAAAAGCCATTCTTTCATTACATTGAAGGTAAGTTTTATTTATAAACTTTTTAATTTCTTTATAAACATGTTTCATATTTAAGTTTTAAACAAAAACTCGTGTCAAAACTTTTTAACTGTTTTTCTTTCAAATCTATAATGTTTTGACACTCAAAAGACAAACGATAATTTGTTAAACTTTATTTTAAACAGTTTTCTTCAAAAGTTTTCAAAGTTTATAACTTTCATTGTTTGATAAATTAGTGTTTCTTAGACTTTGAAGAAAGAAATTTTGGTTTAAGTAATTTGGAAAGTACTCAAAGTTTTTCTTTTGACTGCATAGATATGATTATCAGAATTGTTCGAATATTCCAATTAATAGTTGGAAATATTATTATTTAGTTTTAATTTAGATCATATGTATTATGGCAGTGATGGGTACCGGCTCTGGGGATTTCAGTACTTTTCAGGCTTAGGCTCTGGGATGAGAAATAAGATTATAGAAATTCATGATTACTCTAATTCAGTACTTGATTAATAATATGTTCACTCAGAAGAACAGATTAAAGAACTGAATGGACTTGAGGCTTACATGTTTAGTATGAATATAAAACTTAATAAGTCTTTAGAGACTTAACTTATCTTAATGAAACTCAACAATAGTATATTAATGAAAGATAAAAATGATTAAAACAATGAGGAAAGTTAGAAACCTTTACAAGAAATTCAAAGATCTTCAAATAAATTGGATTCTCCAGCTTTTTGTACAATTTTCTTATAATTTTAAATTATCTCAATTTCAATCTCAAAATTATATGTCATTTTTTGAAAAAGATTCAAAAAATAATTTAACTATCGTTTTATGAACAGTTTAAGATATTATTCAAGAGTTCTTCTATTGATTTTGAAAGTGAATATCAGAAAACTTTACGTATTCATCATTATCAGATTCATTGGTCTTCCAGCTATTGGTTTACTAGTAATTAATTTAAATTTTTTAAAATCTCAGTTCAATTTGAGGTCATTGGAATTACAAGTTAAGGTCAAAAAATCAGTTTTTCATAGTTTATTCGATCATTGATCAGTTCCAGAACTTTATATTTTAAAAGCATTAAAAAATTTAATCAAAATTTCACAAAATTGTCAATTTTTAATTTTATTCATCTAAAAGCATAGATAAGTAAAAATGATTTGTAATTGAAAAGCTTTGGCCCATTCGATCAAAAGATGATAAGTCCTATCCATTCCTTCATTAGGAACCATTAGCACTATCTTATGAAAATTGACCACTTTTTGTATGAACTTTTCACTAAAACAATACAATGAATAAATAGTAGTTAAGTTCAACTCATTATATTCTATATCATTCATAATATTTATTACTTTGTTATCAATTTATGTTTTTTGTATGAATATTATAAATGATAAATAAGTTTTAAAACTTCAAAAGACATTCATATTATATGAACTTGTTTTTAATGAGGGTTTCTTTCAAAACTGAGTTGGAGTTCAGGATTATGAGGTTTCTCTTTCTTAAGCAGTTAAGGTTAAGGTTAAGCAATTAACTTATTTCTAAAAATCATATATAAAACTTCTATTTCATTCATGTATTGATATAATATATAGGTTAGTAATTGTTCTTAGACACCATTGTCTGCATAGCAAGGATTTCTTTGAAAGAAAGACATTTGGAAGGGGTAGTACTTCTGATAACAATAGTATTTAATCTTAAGACTTTTGCTTAAAAATTTTGCTATAAACCATTTATTTGTAAACTACACACATGCCTAAAATGATCCCAACGGTAAGGATGTGTGTATTCGTTTACAAACAAATGGTTTATAGCAAAATTTTTAAGCAAAAGTCTTAAGATTAAATACTATTGTTATCAAAAGTACTACCCCTTCCAAATGTCTTCGTTCAAAGAAATCTTTGCTATGTAGCCAACGGTGTCTAAGAACATTTGGGGCCACTTTACAAGAAATAACTATCGTTCAGAGCAACCGAAAACAACTGATGGAGAGTATGGTTGTCTTGCTTTAGAGGTTGTT
>JAQFZT010001234.1:0-16406 GCA_034696325.1 Camisiidae sp.
TGAGACATTTTTGTATTAAAATTCTAATTAACACAAAACAAATGCGAACACAAAAGTTAAAACATTGCAATACAAGTAATGGTTTTTACGTTTTATGAAACTCACAAATATTTAATGAATGGAATGTTGATCTTATGCTCAATATTTTGAGGAAGTATTAAGAGTTGAGCCCAGACTTTGATAGTTAATCCTTTTATATGAGTGAATATATTAAGGTGAAAGTAATTCGTTTTCACTATCTATTAAGGGATTTAACTTTTAAAACTTGAATTGACGTCACTGTGAAGACTATTTTGAGATATTGAAAGTTTTTGTAAATCTATTAATTTATAAGTTTTTCATCAAATTAAGTCGCGATGAAGTGTGAAATCTTCAACACATTTAAATGAGTAATGAATCCTATTTGAAACAATTAAAACATATTTTATTTTTCTGACTTAAACATTAATAGAAATGATATTAAGTGAAACATTGATAACTTATAAACATGAAAATTCAAGTTTTAGCCCAAACTTTGACCTTATTGTTAGGATTTTGATTTTGACTCAAATAACTTCTTACTCTATTTGATTTGACCATTAATGACATGCGTAGCTATAAATTTGAGTAATTTAAGTAAATTAATTGATTTCCAAATGTCTAAATCTTGATACAGTGGTTGTCAATTGATTAACCGGTTTTATCAAAACTATAACCGCATTCACAGGTTTTCTTATGGGTTGTGCTTATGCTATAGTTTTTCATAACTATAACCGATTTTACCAAAACTATAACCGCATTCACAGGTTTTCTATTATACGCCTCATTTCTATTACATTCATTGCATTTTTATTGTGATTCTCAATCAAATGTATAATTTCTCAATGATTATGATCACAACTAAGAAAATACTTTTTTGTTCTAACAAAAATGCAATGAAAGTAATAGAAAGCGTATGTCAAAGCGGTTATAGCTTTGAAAAAAATTGTTAAAGTTATGAAAAGTCTATAGCATTAGTACAACCCACCGGTTATAGTTTCGACAACAACTGTACACCATTTCTCAATATTGCGAAGTTTAGTCCAAATCTTAAAATTTAATCAATTATTACTTTTAAATAAATTTAAATAAAATCAAATTTTTATAAAATTATCTAAACTTATGAATAATAATTGTATATTTTTTTTAATAAGAAGAACAATAAGAACACAACTAACATTCCAATGAATTTTTTGTGGGAATATATTTAATAAAATCAATATAAGTTAATCTATTAATCATTTATCTCAATTAATTGTTCGCATTTTTATGATAGCATTATTTTGGTTGTTGGAGTAACTCATAAGTAACTCCACTCAAAAGCCTAAAGCAATAGTAAAACCACTTGATCTAAAATAATATTTAGCCAAAATTTATTGAACTTAATTGAATAAATGAGTTAATAAACTCATCGAAAAGTTTTAATCGCGACCATATCTGTCATTTTACGGGTTGAATAAATGATTCGTTATTCAATAAAATATATTTTAATAAAACTTATTAATCATAAAAATTTGACGCATGTAATGATTGATAAAATTAGAATCATTATGAATATTCAATAAAAGTCATTAGGCTTGCAATAAAATAAATTATAGTCAGAACTGACTTCCTTTCACCTAATTTTATATTGATGTCAAATTTTTGAAAAAACCAAAACAAATCCTACCTTATTGTGAAATGTCTAACTTTATTTTGACGATTCAATACTCAGACTATGACAAACTTTTGATTGAAAGCAGAAAAACTTGTTTTATATAATGAATTTGTGATATCTTGGCTACTGTGGAATTCAAACTAATACTGATCTTAAGAATTAGCAACCGTTCAATTCCAAAAATTCATATAACTTTCCAGTAAACGGTTGATGTCGAGCATAACCTGCAATAATAATAATGTTTAATTGTTTGATAGTCAAAAGTATGTTACTGTGGCTTATTTAATATCAGGTAATAATTGAATTTCAATCTCCGAATAAGGGCTTATCTCAACAATTTATGCAATATGCAAAACAATCATGACTTAAGTTTTTGGCTTCGTATCAACATTATGACCTTCAACATTATGACCTTCTATTTGAAGAAAATACCTCAAAATAAAAGTCAATTAATTGAAAAACTCTATTCATGATTCCAATATTGATGCACTTTGTGACTGATGTAATTGGATCTCTTTTTGAGTTAAGTCCTTGTTCTTTATCATACTATTGTACTCATTATACGATTTGATAAGCAATAAAAGCAAGTACAGTATATTTTATTATTATATTTTCGTGTCTATTAAATTCTAAGTAACAGAGTTTCAAAAAATAGACCTCAAATAATATTTAATATTCGACTTACTGTATAAGAAGTTATAGAATTTTGAATTGTTGGTCAAGTTTTTCAAACTGAATGATAACAATGAACGCAAACTCCATTCAATAACGTAAGTTCGACAAGCATTCTATCACTTTTGATTTCGTTAAATTAAACCATCGAATGAATTGATGTTCACAATTCAATTTTCTTGCATACAGTTTATCTCCACTTTGCGAAGCAGATAAAATATTTCGGTATTCTTTGCACTTTATAACTTAATTCACTATCAGTTTTATATAAAAGTTGGTAAACTTCGTATTGGCGAGACTTGAATGCTCGAAACGATAAAGAAAAAGTCAAGAGTGATATAGATTTAACCTTTTGTTTATTGCTCTTTCATGAAAATGACTTGTGAAATATTTACATATGTATAAAAATAGTGATAACTTAATAGAGTACGAAATATTATACATTTAAATACTAAATTTCACATGAAAACTTAGTTTTCTTTTGTTTTCTCACTTTTAGAAAAAGCTTTTGATACAAAGTATGGAATGACTGCTACAAAAATATATGGCAAAATTGCACTGATTAGAAAAACCATTACATAACAGACATTAACATTAGATTTTGGAAGTGGAATGAATTCAGTGGCTTTTGCAAAACCAACGGATAGAAGCGCTGCAAGAATTTTCATTGAAGTAGTGAAGCGTTGTTTGGTTGCAATTCTGTGCAATTGAGAATGTAAGCCCAGACCCATTCCAAGAAAAAAGCCCCCGTAACGCATCATTGAAAAGAATGGTGTTGTGTCCAAATGCACGTGTTCTCGCTTTGCACACCATTTCAGTGCTCTCTCCACAGACCACATCGGGTTAAAGCCCAACATTCTCAGTAAAGCATAGGTTGAAAGAGCAGATGCGAAAAGGCCAACCGTTCCCCATATGTATTGTTTCTTTGTGAAGCTATCAGTGTCTAAATTGCTGACAAGCATTGCAACCGCAACGCCGATAACCATTCCAAGAAGACATTGATGAGGAAAATGTGCCGCCAAATAGACTCGTGAAAGACTGACACAGCACAGGACTATCGTATACGTTGACCAACAAATGCGATTTAAAATTGATCTTTTAGTTAATGTTCCTCTTCGTCGGAGTAAAGCTTCGATCAGTATATACCAAACGGCCGCAGTCACCATCGCATGACCAGATGGCGAACCCGGGCCTGTTTCGCATGTCATGAAATACTGCTGAATTGCCGGAAGACGTGATTCACCAGTTTTGTTATAGACTGAAGTCTCGTGAATCCACCAGTAGGGACGCTCTCCACGCATTAGCCATTTGAGTATTTGATTGGACCACTCGGCCATCACTGTCACCCACATTAGTTTGCGACCGGTGTAGCGGTCCAGTGAAAACACAAGCGGAGCGTAAACTAGAAATGCATAGCGAGGATCGAACAGATTCGACAACAAAAACATAATACTTTTTTGTTGATGAAAACTATAGAAAATATAATAAACAAATTATTAGTAAAGCTTTAAACTTAATGAGAACTTCAATTCAAATAATACCTGCTCTGTATGACAGAAATTGCAGAAATACTGTTTTCATGAAGTAAATCCATCCTTAATATTGTTTAATAATTACTTGAAGTTTATTTGAAAAAAGTGAACTCAAAGTTGAATTTTTGAACTCTTTTGCTGTTAGCAAATTATGATTCAACTGAAGATCAATGAAGGGCTTATATAGTTGGGACTCTCCTTAATTATCATGTTTACCATCACATGCATGTGACGTAATAGATCTGATAACAGCTCCAAAGGTAAAAGTGATTTGTTATGTTTAGTTGAGTTAAATAGTTTTCATCTACACTTTTTTAGTGATCACGAATGTGTTGAATGCTCTCAAAACTAAAAGCGTTAGAAACGGATTCCCCAAACACTCCAATTGGGTGATAAGACTTGTGATGCGATTATTACGAAAACCTCAAGGTCTTCATGTCAATCAAGATTATATTATGCATTATTGCTCAGTAAAGAGGTGTGAAAAAAGCCATTAATGATAACATGTGATCAAAAAAACTCGAACACTCGAGTTTTGTACTCCAGAAACTTTGATTATTAAGTTTCTGTTTATCAGTTTTGCTCTATTATTTAAATATTGTTATATAAGGCGCCGAAGAGTCGCTCCAATTTGCCGATTAATAAATATGTATTTTATTACAATCAAATCAATTTGATAGCGCTCTCAACTCAGTTTCATAACTTAGGATCGCAATTAAGATCACGTTCTCAAAGGCGTAATGTTCACGTGAAACTCGTATAATAGTTCATGTTTAGACATGTGAAAGTTGGCTGATTCTCAATACTAAAGACCCGGTTATTGTTTTCTCCTATGTATTCATTTTTTATCTCTATTTAGCATTTTGAATAAAACATTTATGAAAATTCAAGGCTAAAGATAAGACATGTTCGGGCTATATATTAATGTTGATGTTAAACCTGTATTTATCTCATAAGGAAAATGTTTAGGTGAAAGTGAAAGCCCCATAATAGAGGTGACTCAAGTCATATTTAATTGTATGAATTTCGAAATTTTCCATGTTTTTAGTTAAACATGTACTTCAAACTGGAGTTAACTCGAAACCAGAAAAACATCATTTCAATGAGTTATTTGACACTAAAGTAACATTTCTATTGATCATGAATTCTTGGCACAATTCATAATTGGCACAGCTTTTAATACATCAAAACTTGTAACTTTTTTGCAATCGAAAAAATATTTACTATTTAATAACTCGAATAGATTTTTGCATACAATTTACTTGATTCTTGTTTGCAGTGCTAAATGTGTGAATCCCAACAATTTATACTCTTCTATAATCAATAACATGTTTTTACAGCTTATTTTATATAGTAAAAGATCAGTTTATTGAGTGCTATTTCATAGTAAAAAGTTTTGCAATCAATTTTCATGACTCATTCAAGTTTGAAAATATACTTTTTAGAAATCCTTCACTAATTTCTCAATTATCAGATCGAGTAAAGACATATTTATTAATTTGTTGAACTGCAGAATAATATTGAATGATAGCAATCAAAGAAATATTAAATATCTATTAAAGACAGGACTTTTCTCAAGACCAAATGCAAAATCGATCCCTAAGTACTAGTCCATTACATTTTATGAGGTTTTAATCAAACATAAACTTTCAATATTGTAGTGTAAAATTCAATATTTGAATGCTTATCAAAACTTCTCTAATAATTCTGATGTTTAATTATTAATAGAGTTAAATGAAAAATGTCGAGACATTTAAAAATTGGTTGAATCATACATTTAATTTACGAAATTTACAATACTTTCAGTGAACAACATATTTAACTAGTAATCTCTACATTAATACTCGAGTTAATTGAGTTAATTTTTCGAAGATTGAAAAACGCTATCAATTTGAAAGTATGATTTGATTGAAATTCTAATATGAATTACAGCTATTATGATAAATACCATTTATTTTTCTAAACTATTTTTCTCATTTAATCTTATTTTTATTCTTTTAAAAACACTTTCAATTATTTTCAGTTCACTGACACAGAGATGATAATCAAATTTAAATTGCATTCAAATATGAAAACTTTAGATTTTAATGATTGAAAAGAATGAAACATAGCTTTAAAATATAAATCTTTTGATTAGACGGTTTGACCGATTTCTTTATAAATTTCTATATCAATAAAATTATCTCAAACTAAGGACTAAATTTAGCACAAATGCGATTGCATTGATACACACAGACAGACCTGAAGTGAAATTTGAACTTTTTATTGATCTTTTAATGATGTAAATGATCGCTACCGGGAGTTAAAGTACAACGAAGTGTTAGAAAAATGAGTGTTCAATTGCAAAGTCCATACTTCAAGTATTTTTTATCATCAATGATAGCATTTTAAAAGTATTTTATTGATAACTTGGTAGAAACCAGTTAATAACCCTTTGGACTATTGATAATTTTAAATCTTTTTTAATTATGATAAATCCAAGTAAACACTAAAGAGAAGTGTCTAATATTTTTTTCTCTAAGTTTTACATCAAGGAATTCAAGGATTAAGTTTTATATAAGCCATATATGCAGTTAACATGCGTTTTATATTGAATAATAACAGTAAAAGCTATCATTTTTGAAGGTTGTATATTTACAAAGTTAAGAATTCCCAATAATTAGAGCATTCATAAAATCATATCAAATGTTTGAACACTTCCGGTCCACTTGAGAACTTTGTTCAATCATTTGAAACGAAAAATGGTGCAAATCCTTAATTTACTTTTATTGCAGAAGTAATCTCATGTTCAATTAGTTTTGCAAAAAATATTCTGCAAAAGTATTAAAATCGAAACTCGAAACGAAATGCATAAATATAATGCAGTGTTTTCTACCTTTAAACCAAACCATACAGGTTTGCATAAACTAATGAAAACATGTTTGAATGTTAATGCAAATGAGATAAGAAAGTTACACATAAGTACTTGCAAAATGCGTGCAATTACTGGATTGAGTTACTATTTTGTATGCATTTGAAAAGTGAAATGTATGTTAACTTAGTTTGGAGCCATATGCCATACTTGATATCTTGATTGTTTAATAAAAGCAATAATAATTGTTTATTTTAGTTATACCTTTGGATTATTATTTGTTTTGGATAAAGTATTATATATTATATATTATATAATCTGTTAATAAGAGCAAAACACTCGTATAAATATAATACACAAACACTTAAAATCCTTGATACAGTATTTTAGGTCGACTAAAGTTATGATATAAGTCATTACATGACTTTCAGTCATAACACAAGTATTTTAAAACTTTTTCAAGAGTTTGTTATTCCATTTTTTCTTATCCTTCTATTAAATGCTGAGCTATAATAGTAAAGATAAAAGATATCAATCTCTTCTCAAGGATTCTAAAAAGTTGATCATTTATTATAATTATTAAATAGACTTTTCTTTTTAATTTTAAAAGTACTTTTTCTCAAAACATTTATTGAAAACACAAATTTAAGGGTTTTATCATTTAGAGTCTAATTTGCAAATAAGTTATTTATGATTTAAAGTTTTCTTGCATTTCAAACTCTTATCCATTGAGTATACCTTTAAATCACTGAACTTTTAATTGATTAAAACTATATGACAATGAATACTAAGATGTGAATTGATTGAAATTCTGTTAGTAATAAATATCTCTAAACATTATTGATTGACTAGTAATTTGAAGGAAAGCTATGACTTGAAATAATAAGTTTCCATCAATGGATAAGAGTTTGAAATTGAACAAAATTTTGTGACTTGAGTTCTAAACTTTAAATCATAGATAACTTGTTAACTTATTTGACTATTTGAGCCTATCTGCTAACGTTCTTTTCCAAATTAGACTCCTATTTGGAAATAATGATAAGAACTTGAAAAATTCAAACTTAATAATTGATTAATATTAGAATTTGGATGAAACTCGTTATCATTATATACAGTCAAAGAACAAATTCCATGCAATTCAACTCAATAGTCAATCTGATAAGACATATAATTTTCGAAAATACTGTTTATCACAATTTGGATCTAATGAAGGACTAATGACTATTATTATAACTCGTGATATCATTGTCTCTATCAATGGAAGCATGTTTTGATTGATATATTTATGTGAATTAATTAAAATATGTTGAGTTTAGAATGAAATAATTGTGAAGAATTCTTAGAAAAAGGCTTATAAATAATAAAAGATTATAATTTAAAATATTAATTGAATTTAATTGACATAAATATTTAAATGAAAACATGCTTTCAATGATAGAGACAATGACTGACTGACTTATATCACAAGTCATAAGTTTTTCATTAGATTGAAATCGTGATTACCAGTATTTGACAAATTTATAAGTGTTATCAAATAGACTATTGAGTTCAAAAGCAAGGACTATATTTTTGAGTGTACTTCACACTATCAAAGTCATGGGATTTCTATAAAAATACTTTAATACAAATATATTACTGTATGAATGTTTCAAAAACTCATAGGAGTCTTAATCAATAGATATTTCAAATGTTGATCACTGAAAATATTTAAACATTCCATAAATCAGATCAATTCAAATCATCAAAAGTTAAGGTTCGAGACTAAGTGAAAAGCCCTCAAATTCCGACCCAAACCTAACCTGAAAAATTTGATCGAAACTCAACCAAATAAAAAAATTCATTGATTTAACAACTAATAACTCTTGCATTCATTTTGAGAGAATTAGTGAAGAAATAGTGAAATGAATGGAAAAGTTTAGTTTTTCTTACTTTATTCAAGACTACAGTTTGCACTCGAGAATCATTCTCTACTAACTTGAAAATATTGTTTAAAGTTTGAGATCTAAATTTTCATAGCAATTATAATTTTATTTTAATAAATGAATATTTTTAAAAGAAAAAGTTGATATTTTGAAAGCTTTTCTTGAATGCTATTCTATTTTTAATGACAAAGTAATGAAATCAAGCAGAATAGTTTGATAGGTCCAACTTTCAACAACAAAATAAAGATAATAGGCTTTCCCCGAGACTCGAGGCCTTCGAAATGACTGTAGATGTAAAGAATTGAAATCATCATTAATTACAAAATGTTTTCAAAACAGTTTTACCCTAAGGCTCATTCCATTTATCAATTTAAATAAATTTCATTTATGTATGTCTTTCTTAACTAATAATAGATTCAAAATCTTTGATTTTGTTGAAAAGAAATCGGATTAGAAAAATATATTATATTTCTGACTATTCAAAACTCACATTCAGTCATCATTATATTTGAACAATTTTCTAATTAATTCATAAAAATGAAGAGCTAAGACTCTGGATAGAGGTTAAAGATCTAGCTTTGATACTATCGTAAACTCTATGCAATGAAAAATTTGTCCAGACTTTGAATACAAAAATTCATTTGAATAATATATTAATTGATTATTTTTGAATTATGGAACTGAAACACATGTTTCTGTTTATTATATTTTATGATGTTTTTGAAGGCTAGATATTGACCGGGCTATCATTATTTTGCATAATTGTTTTTAGTAATAAGTCTTATCATAAATCTGGACAAAAGTGAAAGGAGTTATGCGTACACCGATTTTAGATTGCATGGAGTTTACGATAGTATCAAAGCTAGACCTTTAACCTCCATCCAGAGTCTTAGCTCTTCATTTTTTATCAATTAACTCATATTTTCAATTTATACTTGAGCTGAATGTTAATATTGAGTCAAAAAGAAAGATAATCTGTATTTTTCCACTACCAAAAAGATAATTAGTCTCTTATTTATCAAATTTATCATTTCAAAGTTGGGTTCAATAGTGTAATCAAATTAAGTTAATGTTAATCATAGAAAAAGCAATTCAAATGGTTAAAAATAATTGAATTTTTCAACTAAAAGTTGCAAACATTTCAAATTTCAAATTGTAAAACCTGTGATTATGGCGTCTGAACTGCCAAAAGCTGTGAAATTAACTGATTATACGAACAGCCGGTGCGGCACAAAAACTTTATACTAACTTATCAAAAGATTATTTTGTTTGTCATCAATAGCTTTCACAAAAAACACTCAGACTTTGGCCCAATTTGTTGAGTAAATGTAACGAATCATAAAGTGTAATCTCAATTAATTTATATTTTTATACATTATTATTATTCAGGAATTCATTTCTTATCAGAAAGAAATGAAAGCCCTTAAAAGCCTAATCATGTAATTATGAATTTCAAGTTCACTTAATAAGCATTCAATAAAATCATATGTAAATAAATAAGAAACTCATGGATTTATGAATACAATTATCACATCAACTCTTTAATATCAAGAGCTTTTTGCTGAACTACATCTTATATTTAATCGAAATGTTGACATTATTTAAATATTTACTATTGCTTAGTAATGATATTAAAATAAAATCTATTGAGTTTTGGAATTTAATCTTTTCTGGACTGCAATGTTTGCCAAAGTTTGAATGGTATCAAAATATATATTGATATACAAACACTTTTAATGTTAATATAGAGGTAATCAATGGATTGAAGTAAAAATCTCATAACTTTTATTTACACAATTCAATCAAAAGCAAACAATTAGTTTTTGAAGAGTCAAACCGTAACATCAACGCTATGATCGAATTTATGTAAAACAGATTTCCCGTGTCTTCCAATCCCTTCGTTAGCGAATTGTGAAGCACCTGATCATTGATTTACAACTTATTATTTATGCAAATCATTGAATAAATTCATGCAAACCTTGAATCGATTCCTTTTGAATGATTGACTTTCCGTTTTCGTACTCAAAAATGAGCGCTTCTTCTAATGATTTGGCCTCAAAAGCTGAATAATAAGTTGATTTTCGGTCAGCTCTAAGACATTCCTGAGGAAACTTTGCGATGGAAAGTGCTGTATTGTATGCCTGACCCAAAGCAGTTCCAACCGCTACCACTCTATTCGCTAAACCGAACTCAAGCGCTTCTTTTGCATGAATGGGACGACCAGTGAGTATAAGATCTAAAGCTCTGGACAGACCAATCAGTTTTGTTAAGCGAACAGTTCCGCCATCAATGAGAGGAACACCAAATCGACGACAGAAGACACCCATAATGGCATTGTCTTCCATTACTCTCATGTCACACAAAAGCGCTAATTCGAGACCTCCGGCCACAGCATAGCCATCGATGGCTGCGATCAATGGCTTGGATGTCAACATCTGTGACGGACCCTAACATTCAATTCATATAACAATACATTTGTTATTAAAAACATTTTAAGTCAATCAAACCATTGGTCCGCGAATTAAGAACTCATTGATATCATCGGTCTTTTCATCTTTTAATTGAGACAATTCTTTGAGATCAAATCCGGCACAAAAAGTACCACCAATTCCGTGAAGAACTGCGACCACAGAATTTTTGTCTTCTTCAAAGTCTTGGAAAGCATTTATTAACTGTTTTGCTGTTTCTCTATTAACACAATTTCTTTTTTGAGGTCTATTAATGCCAATAAGTTTTACATTATCTCTATTTTCAATAGTAACCAATTGTTGTGAACTTGAATAGCGTTTAATTACATTTTTAACACTGTATGCAAACAATCCGTTTTTTAAACTTCTCAATGAAAACATAGTTTTATTTATTTGTTATTATTTGTAAGACATGTGACACTCATTTGTATAATATTTATGTATTGAAAAGAGCGCTCAACACAAAATCTCGACTTTCCCTTAAAAATGCACTTTTTTAAGGGACCATTTTATAAACAGAGTAACTGCATATTTCATATACATGCAGTTACTCTGTTTATAAAATGATCCCTTAAAATAGTGCATTTTTAAGGGAAAAGTCTCGAAATACTTTAAACAGATTTAGTGGTCTAAACCAGGAAGGGGTGAGAGAGTGCACAGAACCACCTAACTCAATAAGAATCTAGAATATATTTCTTGGAAAAGAGCTCTATTCAATTTTGTATAAGAATTAAAACTATTAAAAACTTTTGGATCTCTATTAACTCGATTCAATTCGACATTTAGTTTAAGCCGAACTGAAAATTTACAACTTTTGAACACATGTTAAAGCTTTGAATGCATGCAGATTCTAAAGTTTCATTAAGACCTTTGTAGTTGTGAGAGCACATTTGAATATAAAAAATGATTTCTTACTTTTTCATAACTTGTTATTGATAACGAATGAGTCAATTCATTAAATTGACTCTTTTTTGTGCATCTGCTCCTTAGCGGGTTTCGGGAGAGAAACTTCAGATCAATTCAATAATTGCTTTACAATATGAAATTTTTCTCAATTTGACAACTATTTTGTATGTTTTAAACTAAACAAAGTTTTCAATTGATATGGTTTTTACTAATGGTTAATATATGATATAATATTTTCTGTATTGTGATACAGCTCTGCCACAGAAAATATTATATCATATATTAACCATTAGTAAAAACCATATCAATAACAAGTTGCGAAACAATAAATGTTAGTCATCAATAACAAGTTGTGAAAAAATAAGAAATAATCTTTTATATTGAAAGTGTTGTTCTAAAATGATTATCTTTTCGCAAAGTGAAAGCAAACTCATGAGCTATTCTTTGATTGCTTAGCTCTCATATTTTTGAACTTTTATTAAAGCTCAATGACTGAAAACTATTGATTGCAATAAAATACATGTATTGCTTAAACTTTTTAACGGTAAAGCAAGAATCATGATAATAGTTCATTATGAAAAGGGATAACAATTCAGATTCCGAGTACTTCTTAGAAATGCACTTAATCTTATTCATTTGCAACTTATTAATCATTAATTAATCTCATTCTTTTCAAACACACTCAAAAATTGCATTAATTTATCAATAAATTAATAATAATTCGTTTCATTTGATTCCTAATCAAACATTTTGTTTATAACTATAAAAAATTGGTAAATTTTTGAAAATATATTTTAGGAACTTATTATAAGGAAAATTAAAACCTGGGAAACGATTCGCAAAATCAATCTGAATCCGTTCACTTACAGGTTGTTTATTGAGCTCTTTCTTATAAAGTATTGTTAGAAAACGTGTTTTATTTTTAATTATACTGTTATAACTACTCATTCAATTAATTACAAAAATATGAGGAAATATAGTTTCTAAGAGTTCGTTAAGAAGAGACAATGGAAGCATTACCTCAAGGATTAAAAGTTATGTAAGTCATGAACAATAAATATGAAATTTATCAAAGCTTCTTAACTGTTGACTCACACGAATTGAAAACTAAGTGATTCCAGTTTAACAACGTCAGAACCAAATTCGAAGATTATTGTGGAAAATGAAACCTCAAAGACATATAAATTGACAATAAAGCCAATCAAATGGATTGCAATAGAGCCTCAAAGTTCAATAGATATCGGAGTTTTGACCGATAGAGATTCAAAAGAGAAACAAGAATTACTTCAATTCATATTTACTGATCAAGACAATAAGGATTCATATACTGTAAAAGTGAAAGCACATTACAATCAAATTCTACGAAAACGAGAAATCGAAGCAATCATAGTGTTGATGAAGTTGACTATTTTTATTTTGTTGCTTTCAATATCTCTATTTTATTACTATTATTTTGATTTCAACTCAAATCAATATAATGACAGACAAGAAACTTGTGGATCTTATAATAGCAAGAAAGATATGTCACTAAAGAGTATTGAATAACAATTGTTATAAAACAACTTTATTTTCATCAAAATCTCACTTTAGTATATTTACAACTCTTCAGATTTTTTGAATTTTAAAGTTTACTCTCTTTAATAAACTTGAAGTTTCATTACTAATGATCTGAAAATTAAAACTTATTATATTTATTTTCAACTTGTTCTGTGAAAAAATTTATATGAATTATATAGGATTTAATTGAAGAGTACATTAAATCATTTGTGAATTAAATGTTGAATAAGTTCTTAGAGTTTACAAATTGTTTAATAGGTTTTTAATGAATTCAATACTCAAACTGTCAATAATCAGTTGCAATAGTACTGCAAGTTTTCTTCAAGATTGAATGCATTTCTCGAAAATATTTTTATTCTTAAAGGACAATGCGGTCGGAATACCATTTCAGCCGCAGATATGATTTTATCTCTGGCATCGAGTGATTGTAAATTAAAATTGAGGAATATTTTCGATAATACAATCTTCTCCTCAAGTAATGCAAACTTTTGTCCGATACAACTTCGCGGCCCAGCAGAGAATGGGATGTAAGCAAAAGGGTTGCGATCACTGGAATTCTCGGCTAAAAATCTTTCGGGTTTAAATTGCAATGGAGAGGGAAATACATGCGGATCCATATGTAAGCGATCGATCAAAAGAAGAAGAGTCGCTCCTTTCGGGACAATATATTCTCCAATTTGTATTTCTTCTGTTATATTCCTTCCAATTATAGGAACGGATGGATATATACGTAATGACTCTTTGATAACACACTCTAAATAAGTCATTCTTTTGGTATCTTCAAAAGTGATATCTCTTTCTCTATTATCACCAAAAATCAAATCAAGCTCTTCTTGAATTTTGATTTGAACCTCAGGGTAGAGTCCAAGCAAATAAAGAGTCCACGAAAGACTTATAGCTGTGGTGTCATGTCCTTCAAACATGAAAGTGTCCACTTCTTCTTGTATATCACCCAAAGACATTGAATTATCTTTAATGTGATAGTCTAGTAATAAATCCAGAAATGCTAATCTTTTTTTGTTTTTCTTTGAGAAATATAGATCTTCTCGTTTTGAGTCAATATTTTCTTGATTTTCTTTGCGAGAAATTAATGCAGTTTTTCTCTCAGTAATCACTTTACGCGTCATTCCGTGTAAAATATTTAAATCAGATCTAAACTGTTTGCCTTTTTTAGTTAAATAAAATATGAAGTCTGGCCAAAGCCAAGGGGTTAGAAGACGACTTAAATAGATTTTTCCCAAACTATGAACAGCTTCAATATATTGTTGTTTTGGATTCAACTGTGCCCTCAAAGATATACCTAATGCTGTCTCTATTAAATAGAATTAATTCAATAAATAGAAAGTTAATACAATCAAATCAATAAGAATGTGGAGAATGTGTACCACAAATCATGTCTAAAGTGCACGGAGTGATGACATCAGTTATATTGATAAACTGTTTGTTCAAAGAACTACTCAATACATTGACGAGAATGTTTGACTGTTCGTTCATAATTGGTATGAAGTCTTCGAGTATTTTAAAATGAAAGGTAGGCGTAAGCATTTTTCTTCTTTTCCTCCACAAAGTTCCCGAACTTAATAGTAATCCACTTCCCAACCAATCGTTCAGATACATATATTCATCAGTTTTTCCGATATTCACATTATTTGTAAGAAATTCCTTATATATTATTAGTGAAAAAGTGCTTAAAAGAATTCAATTGAGTTAAAAAAATTCAATGTTTACCTGATTTGTGTGATGACGAAAAACATATAAAAGTTGTTTTGGACCTAAACTGAATCTAAAGATACCTTTCTCTTGAAAGATGACAGTCATAGCGATGATAGCCTCATGAAATGCTAAAGATTTCTCGAAATAATTTCAAGATTATATTAACTTAAATATAATACACAATAAATACTGACATATACTAGCACTGAGAGTATTGGAACTATTTTTCCACGAAATATCTAAATTGCCAACCAATGGATTTCTGGAGGGTATGCCTGGAATTTTGGCAATAAGTTGATAGTATCGTCGGTTTCTCAATTTGTAAAATATATAATATAAAGTCAATAATGATAGACTAAACATTATCATTAAGTAGTAATTATAAATCATAATTGTTTGCAGTTTTCTAAAAATAATTTTAATGCAAAAATTGTGTTCAGATTCTCAAGTAATAGACTCTATCTTCAGTTGCCAATTAATATTGTTCTAATTGATCACTTGTTATCAAACTTTAATTTATCACATTTTTAAATAAATATAAGTTTTGATTGAATGTAATTTTAAAAACTTCATATCTCTGAACCAATGGAATATCCGTGTATTTATACAATTTTAGGAGAAATTTATCCACAGATATAGCTTTCGTGATAAAGTTGTATTAAAAATAGGAAGTAGTAAATAAATGCTAAAAGTTTTAGAGAACTGCTAATGAGATTAGACTAGATTTGAAGACTCCCAACAACAAAAACACTGACACCAAAACAAGAAGTCGTTTTAGCTGAAAAATTACTTGAAAAAGCTGTGCAAATACTGCCACTAAAAACTAGTCCACAATTAAGCACTTAATTTGTGAAAGTTTTATGTTATAATCACTCAAAAAGTAAGGAATAATTATGATATATTTTGAATTTGTTTCATTTAAATGGTTTATTTAACAATTTTGATTAGTTTTGAGATACAGTAGTATTCGACATGTTATGTAGATAACGGTTATACCTCATATGACCGAATTTCATTTCACCGAATTTTTTTCAACTTTTGAAAAAAATATTTTGATTTCATTCAAGTATTGAAAGTCTATAATAATATTTTCTGAACTCTTAGAATGTT
>JAQFZT010001235.1:0-16404 GCA_034696325.1 Camisiidae sp.
AGCACATGATTGTCACGTGACTTGAAATTGTGGTTCCGCTTGAGTTATAAGTTATAATACACTTTCAATTTAAACTATTTTTCAATAAGTAATAATTTAATTAATTGATAAAAAATGAGTCAATTAGATGTTTATCTGTTTAATCAATTGAAAGATAATTGCAATGAATTGGAAAATGAATTGATTGAGAGTCTAATGAAACAAAATTATTGTGAAGTATTGAACAATGAATTGGTACGAATCATATTATCATCAATTAATATACCATTAAATGACACCAATTTATCTACAATTGAGTCCAAATTGAATATAAAAAGAGAGCAAATTTTGCGAATCATATTCTATTCAGGAATTTCTTCATTACAACTATACGTTTGCGACAACTTTTTGTCATTCATTAATAATGATAAAAGTTTTGATAATAGTATTCAATTCATAAATAAGTTGTTCAGTAGTAATGAGTATAACATTGATATCGATGGCGAACAACTCTATGGAATAGTTAGAAGTGTTTCACTCTTAAAGTTGTCTCGTTTTGCTTTCATGTCAACGAAGGCTGACTTAACGGACGATAATTTGTTTTACACCTTATGGCGAATGCGGTCCGCAATTGTACATCAAATCTCATTAACAGTTCCGTCAAATTCTCTTTTTGATGAAATTATTTCATATTCTGTTAAAATTGAAGAATTTATCAAAAACAATGAAGAAATTGGTTCACATTTAAAGATACAATTATACAATGAAATGTTGGCAACATTTATATGGTTTGGAGACATTGAAAGAGTGAAAACTAATTTAGATTCAGCCCAACAATTATCAGGACTAACTATTACATTAAGTGGTGCATTAGGGGTGAGGACTCAGTTCCAGCAAAAACCTGTTTCACAATTACTCGTCAAAATTCATAGAATTCAACATCAAATCTTCGATTCAAATCCACTTCTTTGTGATCAAAATGAGGAAAACTCTGATTTACCTAAAAATGTAGCTCTAAATGATGATACATTACTTAAAAATATTAAATTTATATCATCTGAAGACGAAAACCAAAACTTCAATTTATCAAAAGTGGAACAATCATTGATGTTATCATTCGTAAAGTCCGCACATCGTATCGGTTCGTCTTCTGATGAACTTTTACGCGAAGAAATCTTATCGTATTTGGATTTCCTAATCGGAAATTCGAAAGTTTGGTCAATACTCTATCATTGTTTGTTTGTCAGAAGTTTACTCGAAAAGGACAGTAGACGTAGAGTTGAGCGTTCAATGACTCAAATCAATGAATTGGTAGATATCGTGCGCGACTCTAAACATGATTCTTTGCAAATATTGAGCAGATATGACTCTTTCTATTCAGTTCTTCCGAATCCATTTTGGATTACAGAAAAATATTTGGCTAATATCTTGATATCACTCGGAGTGACCAAATCTGCGTTAGAAATATATTTAAGACTCCATTTATGGGACGATGTAATTGAGTGCTATCAGAGGTATAAAATCTAAAGTTAATTAAATCTAAAGCTTATTTGAAATGTATTTTAATAATTGATTTATGTTTGCAAAAGACTCGGCCGCAGAGACAAAGCAGAAGCTATAATACGGGACAAATTGAAAGTTGAAGAAACGCCATATTTATACTGCTTATTAGGAGATACAACTGATGACATCGAGTGTTACGTCAAGTCTTGGACACTATCGCAGCACAAATACCCGAGAGCTCAGAAGTCTTTGGGAAACCATTACTTCAATCTTAAAGAATATAAAGATAGTATTCCGTACTTCAAGCGATCGGTTGAACTTAATTCTATGCAAATCGATGTTTGGTTTCGCTTAGCATTCGCTGCAATGATTACTGAAGACTATGAATTGGCGGCAACTGCTTATCGTAGAGTTGTTCAGTTCGAGACCACCAGTTTCGAGGCCTGGAATAATCTGTCAAAAGCTTATATAAAGTTAGGTCAAAAGGCGAGGTCGTGGAAGACTTTACAGGAAGCTATCAAATGCAATTACGACGAGTGGAGGATTTGGGACAACTATATCGCAGTTTGTGTTGATATCGGAGCCTTTGCTGAAGCCATTCAATCGTGGCATCGATTGATTGATATTAAAGGCAAGTATTGTGACGACCAAATCGCTCAAATACTTGTCAACTGTATTTGTAATCAAACACTTGATAACAATCGAGAATCAGCAGCAAAATTGGCCACAAAAATGCAAGAACTTTTTGGAAGAATTGCTGCGACCAGTAGTGGATCGTATAAAATATGGAGACTTTATGCAAAACTATTGCTTAATAATAAAGTTAATGATATTGAAAAAGTAATTCAATGTCTGCAAAAGTGTCATCGCTCTGCCATTCAGTTAAACCAATGGGAAAAGAATCCAGAAATGATTGTCGAAATATTAAGACATTGTTCACTACTTGCAGATGAATATTGTGAATGCGCTCAATTGGACGAAACAAAATCAATCGCAATGTTATCGTCATGTAAAATGTCCTTAAATTCTGTATTAGTTTTATTGGAAAAAAATAAGTATATTTGGTCTCAAAGTGACAAAAGTCAAGAAATAGAAGAGTTAATCATCGAATGTGAAAATAAATTAAAAACTATAATAAACAAATTGAATGTTTGAAAATCCATTTTTTAAATTGATATTTATTTTATAACTATTTTTGCATTAATAAAAATGTGTTTGAAATGAAATTGAAATTATAAAAAATTGCGCTCTTTTTTATCCTAAAAATGACGTTAAGATTGAAAGTAGAAATACTGATGGCGTGACTCTCAGTCTATTAAAAGTTTATGAACACATGCTTTTCAAGTTGTATACAAAACACAGTTTAAATTCAATGGGTCTTTAACTCGCGTTTTCATTATATTTAAGTCAAATTAAATTAAATTCAAATGTCATCCAATAATAATTGTGATAATTCATCAAATAATTCCAATGATAAGAATGAGGACATGAATGAAGATATTATTGATGAAGATTTGGTTCTTTCAGAGCAAGCGTTGAATGCTTTGAAAGAATTTTATGAAGAAAATCATAATTCAACGAATGATTTGAACGAAGAAAATGATTATATAGAAGAAAATTGGGTATAAATGATGGTTTTGTTCAATTGATCTACAATTTAATGATTTTATTAAATTTGGACAGCAATTGTCTCAGTTCTGGTACAATGAAGAGACCGCTAACTATCTGTCAGATGAAGTCATTAATGCAATCAATGGCTTAACTCAACGCAAATCAATCGCTTGCATATCGTGTCCCACAATATTCGCTAAACTATTCCAGAAGTTAGACATCAGTCAAAACAATTCAATTAATCTGACATTATTTGAATTTGACCGAAGATTTGAGACTAAATATCCGCTTAATTTTGTTTTCTATGATTACAACGAACCGATCGATGACATGAAGCAAAAGTTTAGTCAACACTCGTTCGATGTTGTGATCGCTGATCCGCCCTTTTTATCACAAGAATGTATGCAAAAAGTCATCCAAACTATCAAATACTTGACCAGCGATAAGATACTTGTCTGTAGCGGTGCTGTTATGAGAGATATTCTCGAAGAATATCTTCAATTAGAACAATGCGATCATTTTGTGCCTAAACATCAGAGACAATTGGGTAATGAATTCAAATGTTTCTCTAATTTTCCATTAAGACTGTGTTCGCATTGATCCCAATAGTTGTCAACTTTTTGTTACTTTTTGTCATCACAGAAATGCTTTGTAAACTCATTATAAAGTGTTAACACATTTCAAATTATGTGTCAAATCATTGCATTCACTTAAATATATATATTTTAATAACTATTAAAGTTATCAATAATTTGAACAATTTATTCAATAAAAGGTATACAAAATATCTTTCAAATAAATTTAAAAGTTAAACACAGATTAAGATTATGGTCGAAATCTTTGAAACTCTAATTTGATTTCGAATTTTGAAATTGTTTGATGTTTTTGATGAAAAATAAGGAAAAATAGAATTTAGATTTTCAGAAAAGTTTAATTCATCTTAAAATAGTTGAATACTATTCTTGAATTAATGAATAACCAAAAGGTTTACTCTATTCATTGGGTTTAGAGTTGAAGTGAGTGTTGAGTAGTTGAAAAAATCGATGAATTGACGAAAATTTTTTGTTTTTGGGTAAACAAATTCTTATCTCTAGGGCTACGATTCAAGAGAATTTGATCAATAAATTGAAATCAAATGAATTCAAAGTATTGTTTGTTAGTCCTAAACTTGAAATAGAAATGGGCTTGAATTTAATCTAAAGTAAGCAGAGAAAAAGTTTTATGCAAACAGTGTTATAGTAGTGAAGAGCAGAGTGAGGCCCGCGAGCGTTAGCTTTAGTTTAATTTCAAAGGCGAACTTGAGCTTATGGACGCTTGAGATTGAGCTTATAGTAAGAAAACACTTCCAATTCATAAGTTTCATTTCGCTATTCAAATAGATTATTTCTATCATTTAAAATGTTTCACCTCATCTCAAATCATTTGGACTTTAGCTCAGCTCAAGCTCAAGCTTAGCTCATGCTCTTCCCTATGTTATAGGTTGCAAAACTGGAGTTTATTTTTGTAACATTACGTAATGTGTTATGTTTTTAAGCTAGAATTCATCATTGATTGTATAGTTTAAATTCTTTTGTGAGTGAAATATTATTTCATCGCTAAACTTGATTTCTATCAACTTTTGTGTATCTATGACTACAAGTATAACTTTCCTTCATTTGAAATCAAAAGTTGCAAAATAGATAACATAAGTTGCAAAATAGATAACATATGTTGCAAAATAGATAACATAAGTTGCACTTTAGGTAACAAAAGTTAATTTATTGTGTGAGTGATAGAGATTTAGGGATGAATGGAATGTTCATTCATTGATCGATTACATATCAGTCATATTTGAAACCCTAAAATTCTGGAATGGCTTTCCATCCGTTGTCTTGAAACGCATACAGACTCGGAATGTGGTTCACCAGAAGCACAGCAATAACAATAGAGTCGTTAAATACTATTTATTCCATTGCTATTTCCTCTTGTATTAGGTTTTGCCATAAGAATTATTTGAAAAATAATGATAGTATTGATGTCAGAAACTGGTGTTACGCTTACACATGTCAAATGTCACAAGAACTCTACAGAATTACTCTGAACTGAATGTGACACACAATCATATATTTGATGATTTGATCACTTTCTCCTCAGTTTAACTTAAATGTCAAATTGAATTAATAGATTATAACACAAAACGTTAGACTTATCAAAATGTCAGGTGTGATAACCTTTGTTTTGCGAAACAAATGTGGAAACATTTCCCAAATCAATCTTATTTTATTTTATTACTTATGATATAAAAATCAAACTAAATCACAGTAATAATCATTTTATTTGACTTATGGCTGAATCTAAAAATATATCACAAGTTAATTGATGTGTTAAGAGTTAGTAACGGCTGTCCATAACGTTCATCAATTTTATAGCTCATGTAACTTTTATTTCTTCGTTAAATAAGTTTTATATACGTTAAAAATCAATCACTTTTCACTTTATTAATAAGATTAGAGTGAATTTATTTTGTTGGTTAAAATAATTCATTGGTATTCTGTGTTATCTATAAGTTTGCAAAAATTATTGATTAGCTGTTAAACAACTCAACTGTAAAACAGAAAGTCTTTATTCTAATAGTGAATAAAATTCAATGAATGCAAAATATGCGAAACATATTCCTTATCAAAATTGCTTTTAGTCCTGCAGTGTTTGTATTAATACTAATATAACTTAATGTAAATATTGGATCTTTTTCTTAAGAAAACATATTTAATGAATTTTTGTGAACTTAATTCAAATCTAATTTTCGTTTTCATTATTTGGATTCACTAAGAAAGGGGTTCTTTATGTTTACATTGATTGACATTTACTGATGCATAAAATACTAATTATTTTTAAACTATTTATTTATTTGAAAGTTTGCCACTTATGTCTTCAACTGATGTTGAGAGAAGCACTTCAAAGCTATTCTGAATGAAGTTAATTAAAAACATATTTTCAAACCATTCACTATGAATTTTAAAGATGTTTATCTACACAAAATTCTATCAAAATTCGAGTACAGCATCTGTTTTCATGTGAATATTTTTTATCGAAATTCTATATTTTTCCTCCTCTAAAAAACTTTGAATATAACGACACGCATTGGATCTCAAACTGTACTTCTTTAGAGTCTTGAAATAATCTAAAGCCTTAAGTTTGATGAAAAGCAATAAATATCAGTAGTCGTAAAACATTTGAGTTATTGAAACTCTTGTCTGATTGTAAACCAATTGAAAAACTTGAGTCTATGTTTGACTTTTAAAGAATGTTTTAAGAATAAGAAGTTTGTTTATGTTAGTTTATATAGAAAATATAGATGAATTAATAGGGCAGAAAACACTAATGAGCTTGATATGGATCGAGTTCTAATCTCATTAGTGGAAGAGCGACAAAAAGATGGATCAATTTTTAACAATTAACTCAATCATTCGCCAAATTTCAGTCTAAAATCAATATTTCTTATGAGCCCTTATTTCAAGACTTAAAAATTGTTCATTTTGAGATACATTCGACACATGTGAATGAGTAAAGCCAAACGTATCTGAGAGCTTTTCTGTCCATGTTTAGTCACCTTTGGCTTTACTTATTCGCATATTCAATATTTTATTAGATTTTTATAGTTTACTCATTTCTAACTATAAAACATAGCATTTAGTTTCTAAAGGAAGCGCGGGATAGGTTTAAATTAAAAATACAAAAATTAATACAAATTTTTTGAAAATCACGTTAAAAGTATTGACAGTGACCTCAAGTTATGTCATTCTACCTGACAATGTCTTATTTAACTGATTTATACTACAGTTCCGTTATTAACATGATTTTTATACTATCTATAAACACATTTTTGAAAAATACGTAAAATAAGTTATTCTGTATAAAACTTGATATTCTTTTCAACGAGAATAAAATACCACAGAATTCTTTACACATCAAATCCATTCTATTTTAATCCAATTTATTACAAACTTCACTCAATGCTTATGTTATTTTCTTTAGCCTATGTTCATAAATAAACATTTTTCATCAAAATCTGTTTTCCAAGTCTTCAAATAAGAAAAGGGCTCAAAAGAAATATTTATTTTAGATTTATAGTTGAGTTAATCAAACTTTTCACTTCAGATTTTCATTATCTCAACTCTTGTCATACAATTCAATGATTGAAAGTTAATTAATAGACAGAAAGTCATATCTATTTTCTAAATATCAATTGAAAGCAAAAAATCACTAACGAATAACTGATATAAAGAGAGAAAAGAAACCTTTAACTGCTTTTGAATGATAGACTTAAGACTCATTAGTCAGTCATTACTATGAGTTGAGATATAAAACAAATCGTTTTATGTTACGATAAGATCTAATTTAAGAAATATATCAATAAAACATCAACTGATTAATAAAAGAGTCATCAATATTATCAATCATTATAATAATAATACTTTTCTTCTAAATTGATTCGCATTTTCACAGGTTTACATAAAATACCATTTCTTTGGTTTCATAAAAATTAAGTTCATTTATGTTTAATTTTTGTTTGAAAAACAATTTTGAAAATTTGTAAAAATTGTAAACGTCTGGCATAACTTTTTTTCCATTTAAAACAAATAAATTTTGTTATCTTTTTTGTACTCTACATGAAGATTGAATGATAACTTAGAACCATATGCTTATGATTTAATCAAATATGAACATAGATTTGGTTTCTCGAACGTTGAGATTTCGCAGGATTTAGAAATTATTTGAATTACTATAAGCTTAAGTATTTTGTAAGTCTTTTTGAAGTGAAGCGCAATCTTCGTGAGACATAATTGGCTTTAATTACTGTAATTAGAGGTATAGGTATTGAATAATTGTGGAGATAAGACTACATGAATTTTCTCAGATTTTACATTATTATATAATACATATTGCACTCTGTCTTTGAAATTATCCTCAATTTTGTCATGTATACCATAACCATCAGCCTATCATGTGGTGCAGTTTCGAAAGCATTTGATAGTTCTAAGAAAATCATATCGATTGCTATTATATTTTCATCTTTCAGACTATTGAACACAATTTTTGTATATTTTGATAGTAAAAACTTTTCTATATCCATATTGACAGTGATGTATAATGTTATTAAATGTCATATCAGGCAAATCAACTCAAAAACTCTAAAAATCTTCGGTTGCACTGATCTGTAAGAGTTGAAAAACAAATTATTTTTACCATTTTTAAGAATTGGGGTTATATTTCATATTTTCAATTCATTTGGAATTTTCCTCAATTTCAGAATTTGATTATTTAAAATTTAAACAATATTTTGAAATTCCATTTTAACAATTTTTCATAACAATATTTTAAATAAAAATTCAGTTTAACAGTGGGCTCATTATCTAGAATAATATCTGTCATATCATTATTGGTTTGAATAACTTTGAAAAACTTCTCTGAAATTAACAACAATTTCTTTGTCATCATATATGGCTTTATCAATAAAAGTTTTTAGTATTTTAGATTCAGAAGTATTTTTAATATTCTTATTTTCAATTTCTTCCCCTATTTTTCGAGTCAGTTCTTCATATTTTTCAGGAAATTTTCATTTTTATGACAAAACTTAAGAAATTTTCGCCTTTTAATTATAAGGTTTCTGATATTTGAATTGAATTTGAGCTTATTTTTAGTTTTACATAGTTTTTTGGGTATATGTTTATCGAAAATATCTATATGATTGACTCGATTGCAAAAGATCATAACTCTCATAGCACTGAAATGAATATTATTTCAAAGTTTGCTTATAATTACATTGATTATTAAAATGATTACTTTCTATTATTTAAATTTCTATCCATTTTTACATTGAAACTTATCCTGAATCTAATTAAATGGACAGAGTATGAGTTAAAATAAAGATTTAAAATCAAATCCAAAAAAGAGGTTATGTCAAGTTAGGGTCAAATGCAATCGAGTCATTCATATATATATGAGTTTAAATTTTGAGAATTAAAAAAAGAATTAACTGTATTATCAGTGGTTTTCTGAGTTGAAACTATCTTGAAAAGTAAGGCTTTATGATCGCAATTAAAGTTTAAGTTTGGTTTCTATAAAATTCAAATTATTTACAAATAAAACATCTAAAATTGATTTGGGATCAGATGCAGACTATCAATGATTTGCTACATTCCATAGCATAAAAACATATCATTTAAATTCGAGGCTTCATTTAATAATGACTTATCATTTTTCATAAAATTAATGTTAAGATCAGCGGCAAAACATGTATTATAAAAATTGATATCAATATTTTCAAAACGCGTTTTGACATATTTTAGTAAATTTATTCACAATTAGGGTCTATAAAGTGTGTCGAATAGAAAATTTTCATCATTCTTATAGACTTCAACCCAAATCTCTTCATAATCATTGAAATTGACTTTTTGTGCACATTTATGTAGTTTTTTCACCCCAATAAAGATTCCTATTTTACCCCTATCTTTGCGGAGAAATTGATTGCTTAAAAAGTTGTCTGGAATTTAATTTGAAAGTCAACTCTGATTAACAATAATTATAATGAGTTGAACGAAAACCTCACTATAATTTGTTAGAAATGAGTGCAGGAGTGTTGTCGGGGGATCACTAGTTCGTATGTTCGCCTACTCAACACTCATACCTATGCTTAAAAAAGTAGGCGAACATACGAACTATGATCACCCCCGACAACATTTTAGTGTCAATCGGTGTAGTCAATGGTGTTTTTCTTCAAAATTAAAACAGAGTTTAGTCTATGATTATTATGCTTTTCTCTCTTCTTCAATAAACAAAATTCTATATAAAACTTTTAATCATAAGTGATTTTTTCCAAATTTCAATTCATATAAACTATCATCGAATTCAAACTTATTATTGCTTGAAATAGTCCTTAAAATTTGAAACATAGACTCGAGTTTTTGAATTAGGATTTCAATCAGATAAGAGTTTCAATAACTCAAATGTTTAACTTAAGTTCACAGTTTGTTTTAATATTTTTGAAGGGAAAATATTTGAAAATTAATCCTTAGATCGAAAAACAATTATTATATTATTTGAAGACTTGAAAACGCAGGTTTTGAGGAAATGAGAATTTGTATTGCAATGGTTTGCTTTGATTTGATTTGCTTTTCTCAAGAGAATTTCAATTCAAACTCAAATCTCAATTTCAACAGAGTTTTTCGCAATAATTATGTCTCATAAAGAGTTCAGTCTTTGATTAGAAGTTTTTTCTGACTCTTTGAGTTAACTTACTTTCGAAAACTTAATTAGTTTTCATGTGATTTTTTGCACTTTCGAAAGATTTATATGTTTTTCATTGAATAGCATATTATTCATTATGATATCATTAAAAATAATAAAATGAGATATTCTTGAGATAAAATGAGGTCTTAATTGGATTTATACAAATATGTATAATTATTCTATGAAAAAATGTTACGCTTCTGATGTTTGCAATGATTGTTAGTGAGCTCTATGAAACTTTACTAATGTCTTATGAGACGGAAAGTACTGATCATTAATTCTGTTCTTTGAATGATTTATAAAATAATAAATAGCGCTCAAATGGTTTTCTGTTGAGAGTCATGTTTCTCGCAGTGCTGTACCATTACATCTAATTTACTAATTCAGCTTCATTTTGTTGGAAACGCAGCTAAAATCATAGTTACAAATAATTCGCTTCGTTAAGAAAGGAGAAAATATTTCAACAAAACTTCCTTTTCTCATAGACTTCTAATGTCAACATTTCATACAGTATTAATGAGAAAACCAATTCATAATCCAATCACTCTTTTCTCTTATCATAATTATTAGAATCGATTCCTTTAATTGAACACATTATACACTTCATTAAAAACATGTCAAATTTGGTAAATGTCTGCCATAAGTTGAGTCGAAAATTACGTTTAACTGATCAGTAACTTTCATAGTATTCAAACGATTCTAATTAATAATTGTTTAAAAATAATTGACAACAATTAATAGATGGAAAGTGCTGTTTCCCAATGCTGTCAATCAATTCAATGATTATTAAATTTCTAAACATTGCGAAAGATTGATTTTCATGCAACTCATATTCAAGAATATTTAGGTAAAGGTAATACTCAAGTGTCACAAAAATAAATTTGTAAATTCACTTCTTGATTATCAATAATACTACAGAAAATCTTTTGGAAAAAGTTTTCTTTAAAGTTTGAAAAGTTTGGAAAATAACTTGATTTTGAAGTTTTTCTGCTTCTATTAAAATGATAAGAGCTTTGAATAGCTAATAGTTAAGAGTGTTTGACTAAATCCTTATAAATTGATAATGAGGTTCATGGAAAGGGTCCGTTAGAAGTTAGAAGATATTTCATTAGTTTATTCGAATGACAGTTTTTTATATGAATACCACCAATGAAACTTCTAATGATGTTTGGATAAAATATAGACTTACCTGCAAAACAACTCTATTCGTAATGCACGAAAGTTGGAAAAAATCACTTTCAAATAACTTTGATATGAAGAGAGAAAACCTTTAACTGCTTTTGAAGAATAGACTTAAGACTCATCAGTCAGTCATTATTATGAGTTGAGAAATTAAACAATCATTATATTATTGTTTCAATTGTTTGATATCTCAACTGGACATGTTCATAGGATCCAAAACCAACGGCCCGGACCGCCTGACCGCCTTGTTGTCCAACCCGCCTCAAAATTCACAATGACTAACATTTTATACAATTTTATCCAATTCTTTGATTGGTATCTCGTCTTAATTCCGAATTTACTGCGAAAATATTTGAATTTAATTAATTCATCTCAATTAAGCCTAAGTTGAATAATATTATTTGAATTAACTTGAGTTCGAAATGAGATGCAAATAATAAATTTATTCAACATTGAAATATTATTGATGCTTAAATTTAAATACAATTCAAATATGAATGACTCGATTGCAAAAGACCCTAACTCTCATAGCACTCAAATGAGTAGAGCGCATTCAAGGTTACGCATCCTTTCAAAGTTTGCTTATATTTACATTGATTATTTAAATCATTACTTTCTATTATTTAAATTTCTATCCATTTTTACATTGAAACTTTTCCTGAATCTAATTATAAAGGGTGTCTATTAATCTCGTTGTGCTGATATGAGTTGCCAAACCATCAAAGGTCAGTCCTATACAATAAAAAACGTTTGAATAAACCAATATACTGAAAATCCCATATTATTTATTAAAAAAGTTTACTTAGAAAAATGATGGATAATATTAATCAAAAAACAGAATTAAATCATATTAGCAATACATTAACCGTTTTGCTCTTGACAAACATTCAAATTAAAATTTAGCATAAAATTCTAATACAAAAGATTGCTAAGAAAAGAATAAATTACGAAATATGTAAAGAATGTGAGCATTAAGTTTTTAAAGATTAACTTAACACCTGCTCAACCTTAAGATTAAAGCTTAATGCATGCATGAAGCTGTTTAAGCCTTAGTTAGCTCTCTAAACATTTGAATATTCAATATTTGTAATTAAATTTTTATTCTTTTAATTATATTTTATATTTCAACGTTAATCATGTAATAGCGTTGACCCAATAGAACCTTTAAGCGAAAAAAAATCATATGAGCACAACCAGATTAATAGACACCCTTTTTGGAAAGAGATTATGTCAAGTTAGGGTCAAATGCAATCGAGTCATATGATCATTTAGGCTCTAATAGCAAAGCAATGTAGTAATAATCAGGGTGACCACCTCTCCCGGAACGTCCGGGAGAATCCCGGAATAGGGGTCAACCTCCCAGAGAGTTTTTACCGAATTTTGACTTTTACATAGAGTTTCCCGGAATATTCATTATGTTTACTCTTAAAAAGTGCTTTACTCCCCCTTTTGAATCAGAATTTCTCGGAATGACCTTTTACGAGGTGGTCACCCTGTTAATAATGCATTTCAATATCAAGTTTTAATCTTAATGGGTTTGACGGCCTTTTTGTCGGGTTTGGACCGACTTCTCCAAACTGAGACCGCCTGACATTTCTGACTCTCTGTCCAACCCGAAAAAATGCAAGGCCCGGCCCGTCTAACTACTTAAGTGGCCCGATGAACATCCCTAATGTCATAGTAATGACTAATTAGTTTTATGTTTATCCTTCAAAAGCATTTAAAGGTTTCTTTTCTCTCTTTATTTCAAAGTTATTTTTAGGTGACTCTTTTCCAAAACCCAACTGATATTTTAAGATCATCTCTAGAAGTTTCATCGGTAGTACATTTGTTTGACACCTGTATCTGTTTGAAACCTCGAAAGTTAAAATCTCAAAACTCCAAATTAAACATAATATCAATGAATAAAAGACAAAATAAATGTTTAAAAATGAGTAAAAATTTAAAACAAAACAAATTTGGCTCATTTCTCAAATTATATCTAAGAGTGGTTTCATTGTTGTGACTCATTTTAAATATTTATTTAAAGTTGTCTTTAAATTGATTGATATTAAGTTAATATAATTCTACTGTTCGTTCCTATGTTTGGGTGAATTTGAATAATAAATTCTTTTAACAGAATTGTGAATGTGAATAATGGATGCAAAAGTTTTGTGAGCAGAATACAGGTGGATATGCATTACATTTTTCAATTTCATTTAAAGGCTTAAATAATTGAATTGGTTTTCTCATATTAATTTTGTTGAAAAGTTCTTACATTTCATTCAATGATCTACGTATTCATTGAATGTATTGAATAAATAATGAAATTTTTGTATTTATATAAAAAATAAGCCGTTTGCACATTCTTCAAAATGCTTTACCTTTTTAAACATTTAAACATATATGGATTGATGCATAAAAATAACATTTTGATGCAAATGATATAAAATTGTGACCTAATATCACGTATACATTGAAGATTGAAAATATAAAACTATTGATCATGAGATTCGTTATTATTCTCCATTTTCGCTTCAAACACAAAAGCTTGAGACACAAAAACTCATTATCTTTGATGAAACAATAAAACTAAAGTTTGAAGACCCCATTTATGCGCTATTCTTACAATAAACTCAATTTCTTTCATAAAGTCAAAAATAACTTAATATTTTGTTTAAGAATAAAAATAAATGCTTTTACTCAAAAAATCTTAAGAGAGCTTCAATTTTTTAT
Organism: Camisiidae sp.; assembly: GCA_034696325.1. Lineage (NCBI taxonomy): Eukaryota > Metazoa > Arthropoda > Arachnida > Sarcoptiformes > Camisiidae > Camisiidae sp. The sequence continues at coordinate 14,260 of JAQFZT010001235.1, forward strand.
AATAGTTTTTAGTCGTTAAGCATATTTTGAATACGATATCACAACTCAATTAGATTTTTGAAGAATACTTGTTAATAACTTTTACATAAAGAGAGAAAACAAACCTTTAACTCATTTTAAATGATAGACTTATACTGTTTAGTCAGTCATTACTATGAGTTTAAATATTAAACATAATATTTTATAGTAAGAAAAAATGTGGTTCAATCGAAATACTTTCATTCAACAAACATGACATCAACTGTTTCTAAAAGTGATGAATATTTTAAATGATATAATGAGTTGATTGACTTCAATATACAATTTTTGAAAGTTAAAACAGAGTTCAGCCTTTGATTGCTCGCCTTTTCTCTTTAGGTTATAAGCAATTAACGCATAATTTAAAAAAACTTTTAATTGTATATCACAGATAAATGTTATTAATTTTGTGTTGAACTGACTTGAACTTATGATACTTCAGAGTAATTTATTATTGCATTGAGAGCTCAATTTATTTTAGGTTCAGTTTCACCGAAACAAAGTGTAGCGGATCTAAAAATTTCTTGAAAAAGTCGGGTTCCTATTTAATGTGAGCTGTTTTCTTGTTAAGAACTATTGAAAAATGTTGTGTCTTTCAGTCCTTAAATGTTTGGTTAAAAAGAAATTTAGTTATACTTGAATTGAATATAAATCATAATCTACTGCTTATGTGAATGTCGTGAATACAAAAGAAATGCTGAACAGAAGGATGTGTTTTGAAGAATAGAAGAAAAATGGAGTGTTTAGCAGTTATGCGTATCAATAACATAAAAACATTACATTTATTCTTAATCAATCCTCAAAAGACTCATAGTTCTAGACAAATGTTTAGTCCATATCCGATCGAGTCTTACTATTCACTACACTTATGAGTTGACGTAACTCATGAGGCCTTATATCTAGAAACTAGCACTTAGAGATCCATTAGATTTGTCATTACGTGATAACTTTTCAGAGTTATGGATGTGACAAAACTTAGAAAAAGCTCTCACAACAACTTTTCATGTTTTTAGAAAAATGATGGCAATTACCAAATGTTTGAAAATGAATTTAATGATTAGTGTTTCTATTAATAGGTTATTTGCGTAAAACTAAACGAATAAGATTTTGAGTAACTTGAGTGCATGTTCCGCATGTTCCACCTGTTCTATCATTTAAGATAAAATGCCTTCAAGTTCTTGTCTTTATATAAGTCGAAACTTCGGTTCTTGAGTCAAACAAATTAATCTCTACTCACACACTATTAATAATAATAATGAAACCATCAATTATTATTCAAGTTTTGCCATTCGTTGTTTACTAGACATGAAAATTTTCCACTTTACGAATCCTCGGTCTCGTATCTCGTCTCGTTTCGGCGAGATTTTCCACGACTGGAATTGGTTGGGTTCTAATGATTATAAAAATTTTGAGCCAAAAATACATCATTTTTATAAACAAAGTTATTTATAACAAGTTTTGTAATTCAATTTTTAATAATTGAAAAATACTCGACATTCCAAAAGCAAATAAAGAATATTTAAACTAATTTTAATTGACAAACAGTGCGTGATTCAAATGCTTGTACTTTTCATGTCATCTAAGATTTTGTTTGAATAAAATCTTTTTGATGCTATGATTGCAGAACTTTATGCAAACATTTTATTGTTTGAATGTTTCCTTAATAATCGTAAATCCAGTGAAACATTAATAACATTCTTATGATTGTTATTTCGGAACCTGTAAAGAAATTGGATTTTTCTACTAAAAAAAATTTCGAGAATTCAATTGAAAACTTATTTCTTAACTTTTATAGACAGAATTGCAGTGATTTTGAAAATAGTATTGAATAAATGAAAACTTATCCTAAAAGATGTTGAAAAGCCATACATTTAATGTATGAGTACTTGAGTGAAAATGGAAAATATATAATAAGTTACCTGACATTCCAGATGTTGATCAGTGACTATAGGGAACAGACCTTAATTTGCTTTATATGAGACCACAAAAATCCATTATTGTAAATATTGCTCATATTTAAGGTTAGGTTTAAATTATTAACCGCGCGCTTCATAAGTATTGTTAGTGCTTCTGAAGCCAATTACTATAGGATTCATTGGAACTGTTTATTTCCGCAAAAATATTCTT
>JAQFZT010001236.1:0-16399 GCA_034696325.1 Camisiidae sp.
TCGAATTAAAATATAATAAATCTCACAAGAAACCCGAAGAATTGTTGAAAAACTATCGGATTAATGAAAAGTGTCTTCAGATGCATTGATAATAGCGGAGGAATTCTGTGTTACAGTCCATCGAAAGTTTGCAAAACAGTAGTAGCAGTTGTGGTGTTGCATAACATGAGAAGAAGTTTAAATTTAATAGAAGATAATGCTATAATTGAAACTCTTGACGTTCAAAATCAAAGCTCTTTAGAAACTGAATCTGAAGTCAATTTTACTGCTTTGCATACATTGGGAACTATTGTTAGAAATAATTTGATTACTAATAGATTCAATTAAAAATGTTTTATTAATAAAAATTTTATTTTCTATTTAAATGCTTATTACAGTTTAATTAAAGCCCTAAGTATTACAATTATTTAATCAGTTGTTTACATCATAGGAAACAGTGTAAGGATTTTGCATTAAAATTTCCAGTTTTTGTCGTTTTATTTCTAACTTTTGTTTTTGTATTGAAACCAATTCTAATAAAGCATTTTTTATTTCAATTTTCGATGCGATTTCACTTTCACTTTGACTTATTTTAAACTTTCTTTTACGGCTTTCACTATGTGTTGGAATTTCAATGACTTCAATAGGACTTTGACTTTTATCTAATGACATGCTATTACTTGAATGTAATTATGAGTTCATTAAATCATTTGATTCAATCGATTCGTCATTAATTTCAATATCTTGGCTCTCTTTAGGAGCACTTGAACTGTCAAATCCTCCCTTAATGCCTGTCAAAGCAGTCGCGCCTATCAATCGCATAATCTTTTTATCCAAAAATGAAAGACTTTTCGACCTCAACTCCAAATGAGACAATGGGTCCGCTGAGTTAATACCACCGCCTGTTTTACGTAACTCTGAAAGTACTACTGAAGCCTTCTTTTTAGTCCTACACTTCAATTGAGTGAATTTGTTTTGAACGTCACTAATAGACCGCTTATAAATTGAGACCGCATTTACCTATAAATCAATTTGAATTGTATTTTCAAATATAACTAATTTGAAACAGTTTACAGCATCAGTAATTTTAGCCCATAAGGTCTGCTTTATGTCATGTGTTACTTCTTCATTCAATACACCAAATAGTTTGCCATAAATAGGAGATAATGTGTCTATTAATGCCGATACCTCTTCATTTGAAAACTTTTTAGCTCTTTCTGTATCACTAACTAAAGATTTTATCTTTGGAGGCATTACTTTAGTTTTAAAATTGATTTAATATAGCATTAAAATAATGGTTTAATTGAAAAGAGAAAAGTTATAACTATTTCTTAACATTTAAAAGTATAAAACTCGTAAACATTGGAAAATTTGCAACTCATTAGCAATAAGTTTTGTGAATTGCAATTTGCAATTGATTGCTAAGACATTGCAGATTGCGTTGTAAACTGCTTGCAGTGTTGCAAATTATGCAATGTTTTAAGAATTCTGCCCCAGATCTTTCATTTATTATGATTGGCATGAAAAGGAACCCAAAAGTGGTTCTCAACCAGAATTTATTAAGAGAATAAACAAAACACTTTACATCAAAGCTATTATGAATGCATTTTTCGTTACATTCTTTAACATCGAAGGAATTCCCAAATATTGTTATATTAAAACTGAATCTAATGATAATGTAAGCCATTATTTGAAAAATAGAAAATTTATTTCCTAAACATTACTATAACTTTGAGTGCGATCAACAAAACTTGAAGCCATTTCTGACTCAATGCGAGTTCGGGACAAAAACCCCAACAGAAATGACAACATCTTCCATAAAAACTTTCAAATGATCGACCATTTATTACTATACAACTAAAGATATGTTAACAACACATTTGACACAATCAAATCACAATACATTATACCATATTTTGTTTGTAGTTGTGATGCTCTCTTTGTCTTTATGTCTCATCATTTGTTTGCTTTACTTATTATTTAAGCCCAAAAATAAAGGTTTTATTCCATTTAAGATATATTTAATTATGAATTTCTTGAAATAATTTAATTAATCATTTGTATTGACAGATAAGTCAAAGTTAAAGAAAAGCAAACGAAGAGATGAATCATTGAAAGTGAGCGGTAAACATATTTCATCCACAATTCACATTCAAGACAACACAACTTCGAGTACAACATCTGAAATAGCTTTGAAAGCACCTAAAGATCTGATTCTCAGGAAATAATAATTATTTATAGATTATTAACAAAAAGTTTTACTTTACTTATAATATATTCCCGAAATGAATTAATTTTGATTAATTTTGAGAACTGTTGGGATTATAATTGTTTGAATTGTGTCGAGATTTATATTCATGAAGAATCGGAGCTGAGGTCTGATTAAGTTGATCATTGAAATACCCAAATGCTATCATTTGTTTTTATGAGAAAGTGAAGAGAATATTTATGTGTAATATATTTCTGAGGAAAAGTTTAAGTCAATGTGTCATTTAAAGTAGAGTTGTATATCGAGTTCCGCCAGGGCCTAGTTTCAAAATCTTGGGGTTTTCGGGTCGGGCCGGTTCGGGTTGAAGGATTCTGCCTCAAAAATTCTCAACTTTAGAAAAGGTCAAAAAATTCTTAAGAATGTTTGAAACACGAGTTCATTGTAAAGTGAAATCGCTTTTAGAAATTAGTGCTTAACTTATAATACTTTGTATTCTGAGCCGTATTTGAGAGATATTCAGTTTTCAACTCTAAATTCAATAAAAGTTCTGACAAATGTTTTTCTTAATTAACAATAATTCTATGTTTAATTAATAACTTGTAAACTTTATTTACTAAATTAGATTAAAGTATAGGTTTTCTACTCCATGACTACAGCTTCTCTTTTTGCATAAAATAAGATTAAATTTCAATCCGTGTTAAATTGGAAATTAAGTCATATTATTTATATCAAAACATAATATTAAATTTTTGGGACAAAATATACATTAGTTGAACTCAGTGGGTATTTGATTGTGTATGTGCGAGATTAATAGCATATCATACTTTATACAATACGTGTCAATTTCTTAAAATATTTATATGAATTTGGCTCATATTAAATGTTTTTATAAGAAGGCTGAAAAGACCTTCAATACATTTTGGCAAATGTTACACATGCAGAATAAAATACATACTGAACTGTATTGTATATACTATTATACTTTCATCATTAGTTATTTGTGTATTTTGAAAGTCATTTGTTTGACAGGATTTCACAATAAATTAAGAATGATTAATGTTGAACTTTAATTTAATTTATTTTATATAAAATTTTTCAACTCAACTATTTGTTTTGTAGAATTTATTCACCATTCAGCCTATTCAACAGATTTCTCAGGCAATATCAGTATTATTATGGAGTTCAACATTTTGTGTGTATTAAGTCTTTTACTATCTGTATATTTTATTTTGATCTCAAGCGTTGATGTATTTCAAGATCCCAGTTATTGGCAACTATACAAAGTTAATTAATTCGCAAAATTTTCATCTTTTCAATTGAAATCTTACTTTAAATTAATTTTATTCCAGATGTCATGTAATAAAAATTACAAAAATGCTACAGATGAAGATATACGTAGAACAAGATTCAATTATCTCTATTCATTTATACTAGATTACAACTCAAAGCAAAAAGGGTGTCAACTTCGGATTTATAACCATTCGGATAGAGTATGAATTGACCAAAAGTTTTTAATCAAGATTCAGTGGAAGAACATTTTTCTTTTTTTATAGACTGAAGAAGAAATGTTAAGAACCCGTTTCGGACTAAAACCTTCTATAAATAAATTGAAAACTAAGAGATCTGAATCTTTTTTGAGAACAACTAATACGGCAAAAGTTCCGAATTCTTGGGATTGGTGTAACGTAAATGGAAGTAATTTTGTTACTCAACCTAGAGATCAAGGCACATGTGGCTGTTGCTATGCTTTTGTTGCCTCAAGTGTAATGGAATCTCAATCAATGATTGTTAATCATATCCAAAATAAACCGATCCGTCAAGATTGTGATTATAGCCGACAGAATTTGGTTGACTGTTCTTCAGCTTATGGTAATTTGGGCTGTGATGGTGGAGATATGGACACGTCCTTCAAATATGTTATCAAAAATAATGGAATAAATGGAGGAAATACATATCCTTATGAAGCCAGGGTATTTGAAAATAAAAATCCATTGATTTTAGATAAATTTCTCAAATTTTTTATCCAATTGATTTGCTAATTGAGGCCAAGAAATGTCGTTACAATAAAAACTATAACTTGGGAACGCTTTCCTCATTTACCCCTAATCATGATATTAATGAAGAGACGCTTAAAAGTCTGCTATACTTATACGGACCGATTAGTTGTGGTATTGACGCAACTGATTATTTTTCCCATTATTGGTATGTAATTTAGTAAAAAGATGTAGATTTCATCTTAATTAATATCAGCAACAAAAAAAATACTAGAAAAGATTGTTTGCTTCAAATATTCTTGTTATTTAAGGTATGGTGTTTTGGATGATCCATCCTGTTCATCAGATTTTAATGATTTAAATCATGCCGTGACGCTCGTTGGATATGGTCAGACAGATGATGGAACACTGTTTTGGAAACTCAAAAATAGGTCTTAAGCTATGAAGAGTTCAATAGATTTAGACTTTTTCTAACAATAATATAAGTTAAGTTTATAATTTTTCTAAATAGTTGGGGTCCAGAATGGGGTGAAGGCGGCTATATCAGGATGATTAGAAATGCAAATAATCGGTGCGGTATCGCAACAATGCCTAGTTATATCCGTATGGCTGGCAGTAAAAGCACTGATCAATGGTTTGGCTCTTCAAATGTAATTCTTTAGTCATTAACTTAAATCTTTCATTTTTTAAATCAATTAATAGTAAAAATAAAGTTTTAAAATACATGCAAAAAACAATATTATTATTATTTTTATTTATTAAACAGTTCAAACTTATTTCCTTATAGAAAAAACAATAGCAGAAACACTTCAAGACCGAACTTAAGTTCTAAAATTAATTGAAATTCAGGAATTTTGAAATTATTTGAAAAATTTTGGCAAGAATTGGATTTGGCTATGGAAGGAAAGACAGACTGAGAGTACAAAACTATAGACTTCGTTCTACCTCGAGTTCAATATTTTTAATCATATTCAATGTTTTCAAAAAAATTAAAAATTTATATAAATAAATTTCTCTCAAAACATATATTTATAGAAATAAAAAGTTGGAAGCAATTCAGTTATAATTTATTAGTATAAGCAATGAAAAATTTGAATGAAAAAGTCATTCAGAACTTATTGAAATAAAAATCAGGTAAAAATGTATTGAATTTCTGTGAAATTAAAAAAATTTGAAATGAATATGATGTTTTTTTGGTATAAATGAAAAATTTGAATAGATCTCATTGAGATTTATTACACAATTATTGAAAACCTTTACAGAAATGCATGATTAAAACTATACGAACTTTGACCAAAATCAATTGAAAGAACAAAGTATAAAATAACAAAATTTTCCAAACAATTCATATTAGTTGAAAAGCTTTGAATTAAAAACGAAATGAATTGCAAATTTTATAATAAACAAATATTATATCATTTAATTTCATTTGTTCTGATAATATCTAAAGTAATATCTCAGGACAGGATTCTGAAATTGGTAGACAAAGGTGAAGATACTGTTGGAGGAATTCTTGGTGAAGTGACAGAAAATTTAAAAGTGATTACAACTAATTTTAGAGAAGATATCATTTGTAATATTATATCCAAGGCTTTCAAAAAACTGAAGGTAAAAACCTATAAATATTAATAACTTATGAAATGGACTGTATATTACTTAACGATATAAGTTTACAAAATATCAAAACTTGAATAATGATTCGAAGAAAAGAGGAACCCACGTTAAGCCATTGTGCGTGGGCAAGGACCTTTGACATTGTAGTTCGATGGCAAATATAGTGACACATCTTTGACCAAATTATTAGATTTTTGTCGCTTCCGGTTTCGGAGAAGTAAAAATTTTCTTAACTTTTTTAACATTAGGTCTATGGGGAAAAAATTAAATTCAAAAAATTATTTGACCCCCGCCCACCATTGCAATTCTTTCGTGATTTCGCTCAAAAATCGACAAAAATCAGGGAATGATTTTGGGAAAGTTTGGAAGTGGTACCTGATCTGGAACATAGTTAAATCGAAGATTCAATTTTCAATGTGAAAAAGTAAAATATAGTATTAAGACCCCGGATCTCGAATTACAACACTGGAAGTAAAAACCCTAAAATTCGGAAAATACCCTAAGTCACAATTATTGCTTTTCATAAGTCAATATATTTGGGGATTTTTCGAGAAAAATCTGGGGAAGATTCCTTGTTATCTGATATTTCTCCAGATTTAGGAGAAAATTCTCTGAAACTTCCATACCAATATACATATTTATAGACGGAATGGGTCTTATTTACAATTTAAATCTATATTTAATCCCTATATTTTACTTTTTCATATTGAAAATAATTGAAAATTGAATCTTCGATTTGACTATGTTCCAGGTCAGATACCACTTCCAAATTTTCCCAAAATCATTCACTGATTCTTGTCGATTTTTGAGCGAAATCACGAAAGAATTGCAGTGGGGGCGGGGGTCAAATAATTTTTTGAATTTAAATTTTTCCCCATAGACCTAATGTTAAAAAAGTAAAGAAAATTGTTTTTTCTCCGAAACCGGAAGCGACAAAAATCTAATAATTTGGTCAAAGATGTGTCACTATATTTGCCATCGAACTACAAGGTCAAAGGTCCTTGCCCACGTACAATGGCTTAACGTGGGTTCCTCTTTAAATTTTCGATTAAAATGAAAGGAAAATCATGGAAAAACATATAATACTAAAGAAGAATTCGATAAGAGATTAGAGATATTCACAAAATCATGTCAAGCGATTCTTCAACAAAGTTTGTTACTACACTCAGGACTTGCTTTATTTGAGACAGGAATAAATCAATTCTCTGATATGGTATTTATACTCAACACTATAGAGTAACTCAATTTCTAATCTCTTTTATGTTTTAATTCTGCAGACCAGACAAGAAGTACTCGAAAAACATTGTGGATTAAAATCAAATAAAGACATTAAAAGAAGAAGAAGAAGTTTGAAACAAACTTATAGTTATAATGGTAAAACAATAGGCATTATTCTGAAAAAGAGCCTTAAGTAAAAATAGGTTAAAATGATTTATAGATACGCGCGCTTAATAAGTGACAGATTCTTACATAAAAATATTTAACTTAAAAGTCACATAAAGAAAAAAAGTTAATTTCAATTATAATATAAGTTGCGGAACAACGGGTTTGGTCGTAGTTTATAAACTAAAATAACAAATTGCAGTATTTAATTGAAAACAGAAAACTATTTGATATGTGATCTTCATTAAGGAACTTGTAATATACCTGATAAGTGGGATTGGCGTGACTTTAATATAGTTACACCGGTAAAAGACCAGGGATCTTGTGGCTCGTGTTGGGCCTTCACAGCCAATTGTGCTCTTGAATCACATCTAATGAAAGCAGGATTGTGTCGAAATAAAACAACGCGCATCAATTTAAGTGAACAAAACTTGATTGATTGCTCTCATAGTTATGGAAACGAAGGATGTAATGGAGGATTAATGGTCGATGCTTTTAAGTATACTAAAGATAATGGAATTATGTCTGGCAGTGATTACCCCTATAATGAATCAGTTAATCATTTAATTCATTTTTGTTTTATTCATTTGAGAATTATATTTAAATCAATTGAATGTATTTGAATGATAGGATGGACACGAATGCCTTTATAAATCAAATAAAAAAGTTGGATCATGTGTTGGCTATGAAGAGGTTGAACCATATAATGAAGAGGCTGTGAAACGAGCACTTTATATCAAAGGACCCCTTTGTTGTGCAATCTTTGTAACTGACGATTTTTGCAGATATCGGTATTTTTTCAGACCCATATTCTGTTTTAAATATGATTTTTCCTTATTTTATTGCCTCGAATGAGAACTAACATGACTTACAATAATCTTAAGTTTAAGTAAAAGTGCAGTACAGTCAGCGATAATGTTAACTTAAAGTTTCCAAAACAATTTAAGATTTAATTTTTTAATGTTCACATCAGGTCTGGTGTGTTCTATGACAGCACTTGTCCCAAAAATCGAGACGAAGTAAATCATGCAGTTTGTATTGTTGGTTACGGTAAAACTGATAACAATATTGAATATTGGGTTGTAAGAAATAGGTATCTCTATATTGTTTTGTATTAGAAATAAATAATAGAAAGTTACCTAAAATTTAACTTTTAAAGTTGGGGAGAATCGTGGGGAGAAAACGGGTATTTTCGGATAAAACGAAACAACACATGCAATATCGCATCGTATTGTAGTTATCCTATTGTTAATAATTGTATGGATACAGATAAGTCATGGATTCATTCTAAAACACCTAATAAGATTAAATTTGGCTCATCCTCTTGTTATTGTTCCTGCGGATAATTTAAATCTCTATAATATATCTTGAATTACAGGACTTCTTATCTAATTCAAAGGATTAATATTTAAAAACTATATAAATTTTAATTGAAACTATTTATCAAACTTAATGAACTTTGAGAAGCTTGCTTTAGTAATAAAATAAAAGTTCTGAAAAATTATTCAATTTGGAATTTCATTTTGTTTCTCTGTTCAGGGACATATTTATAAAAAATTTAAATAATTCTTGAGTTTAAAGCTCAAAAAAACTCAATTAAAATGTAAAATGTTTTGGCATTTTATGCATTATTCAATTATTGGTCACTTCCATGTGATTCCAGGGGCTAGGGGGACGCGAAGGGCATCAATCGATTCAGCTCGACAATTAAAGTAAATGCTTATTCAGCTTGTAAAGCAATCGGAAGACAACCTTAATATTTTTCTAACCTCCCGAGCTTTAATTAAATCCAATCTAAACGTCTAAAAAACAAAACAAAGACTCACCCATCGAAAAAATTCGAAATGGCCATTTTGATCAGCTTTTCAAGACGACTCGAATGGCTATTCTATTTTTTTAATTGAACCCTCCGAAGGTCATTAAAATTGAATAATAAATATGAACTCAAACATTGGTTACCAAAAATTTCCAAAAACTGCAATATGGGGTCACATTCAGGTTCAAACATGTGCAAGGGATAAGGCTTGGCGCCCACCTATCCCCGGCGCATCTAAAGTTGGCTTCGCCGACTCGGATATTACCTAACTAATTATATATATATATATATTTAATTCAAAGCTTGTAGCTGCTCATCCAAATATGTTGAGTATTCAATCGACTCAACTGAAAAAGTTAAACAAAATGACTATTTCGAAATTTTGCCTAAGTGAAATAAAAAATTTTCTGTAAGGTTAAAGTCATTTTACTGATAGACCGGGGGCTTAAAAATTGGCTATCTTGGATTTTTTCTAAGGGGTTTGTACTCTTTTAGGAGGGGCTTCAGAGATTTCATGGTTCTGAGGGGGCTATCAAGAAACGCTCTTGGGTAGTTTCTTTGCTAGTCGAGCTGCGTTGAATAACACCACTCTCGATCTTCACTCAGTATAAAGAAGTTAAAACTTATAAACCCTTTAATAATATTAATCTTATTAATGGCTACGAAATGACAGACAGATAAAAAGGAGGAATCTATAGACTCGTTGTTTTACCATGAGTTGAAAACTACTTAAATATTTGAATTATTTATTATGAGTAACAAAATGTGAACATTGGTTTTTCCTCAAAACTCATAGTTTTATTTGGTTTCAAATAGTGGTTTTGGTTCGCAATATTGAAAACTAGTTTCAACGTTAATTGTTATCTATGAAAAACTTACTTAAAAAAGTTTATATTACTATAACTTTTACTATACATTCAAATAAAGCACTTTTACAAAGCGAATGTTCATTAAAACTCTTTTAATATGAATTATACAACAGTTACATATGAAATGATACATATTTTTATGACTGATTAAATTTTTTTCATAATTTAAAAAACAATATAATTTAAATATTATAACTTAGATATAAATAAATATTTAGAATAGTATTAATAATTATGTAATTTTAACTATTAATAGAATAATAAAAATTAACTCTAATATGATTACAGTTTTGATAGATATATGAAATTTTTAAATATTTTAAAATTTTTGTTTGATTTTCAAATTATTGGGTATCAAAAACTTATTCAATTTTTGGTCTTCAAGTTTACTCCAGAATTCAAACTTATACACAATTTTACTATTGAGCGCGCGTTTAATCATTGCATCGATTGTTGTTTTGCTTATATCTAAAGGAGAGTTGAGGACAATATTCCGTATTTTAGGACTATTTTCTATCAAATGACGAACTCCTGAATCAGTAATATTTTGAGAGCAAATGAAAACATGGGATAAATTTTGAATTTTTGCCAAATTTTGAAGAGTATAATCTTTGATACCATTTGTATTTATGGTGTATTTATCATGAATTGAAATATATTGCAAATTTGGTAAATGTAAGTTAATGTTAATTAAATGTGAATCACAAATATGATTGAAATGTAGCTTTAATTGTCTTAAGTTGAGGCAATTTTTAAGGTCTTTTATTTGTCCCAAATTATCAGTAAATGAATAATAATCCAAATCTAGTTTTTCTAGAGAAGTCAATTCACCGAAAGTATTAAGTAAACTCTCATTTAACTTAAGACTAGAGTAATCATCGATTTTGAGTTGTAATGATTTAAGTTTTTGAAAACGCGATAACTCTCTGATAGTATTGATTTTGTCAGTACTGATTTCAGGATTTATGATTGTGTTGAAGCCTATTTTGTTGATTTGCTTACAATACCCATTTGCGAACGAATTCATTTCTGAATAACTCAAAGCATTTCTGAATTTGATTTCTTCTAATTTAGGCATAAATTGCGTGATAATTGGGTTTAGACTTTGCTCAAAACAAATAGACTTCAGTTTTGGAGTCAATGATAGAAAACTAATTATATTCTTATCGATCATGTGATTAATACTCAAATGAGTTAATCGTTGACCACATTTGACCCCAAACGCGACTAATCTCTTACTTTTAAATTGTTGGAAATCTAAATATAGACTAACTTTCTTCAAATGTTGACAATTATTGACTAAAACATCGAACATCTCTTTATTTATCGCAAATCCAACTCTTATTTCTTGAATAAATTTCAATTTTTTCATGAGAACTTTGAATCCATTGTTGAGGTAACACTTCATATCAATTGAATCCAAATGTTTGGGATCGAAACCTATGCATAACTTGTTTTGTTTATTAAATATCAAATGTTTCCACCGTTTAGAGACACATTCGAGACGTATTTTATCAGTCATTGAGAAATAACTGCATAAAAGTTCACTTAAATCATCACCAAATCTGTCAAAAGAGTCATAATTATAACCATATCTTGTTTGTGATGACATTTGTATTTATTTTGACGTAAAATTAAATCCAAAAAAGAATTGATTTATTGGTGAAAATGTAGAATTTGATAGATGTTGAAAATAATGACCACTGACTGATATCTACGGAACATTTAAGAGGTAGTAAACAAAATGATAAAAAGGGTTCCTAAGAAACGGTTTCCTTCACCAAATCTTATCTATCCTCCTAATTTAGCGCAAATTTCAAAATTAACCAAAATAAACCAATCATAACACTTGAATTTGAGGCACAGTATTCTGATTGGTTCATTTTTGGTTAACTTGTAATTTGCGCTAAATGAGAGGAGTCTCTTTGGACAGATCAATTTTAGCCCCTATATAGGTAGAGAGAAGTATTCAAAAGTCACTAAAACTAATTAAATCGGGTTACTTTAGGCCAGTGCCGTACTTAAGGTAGGGGCCAAGGGGCACGTGCCCATCAGAGATTTTCAACATTTAAGTGTAGATCTGTAGATATAAAATAATGTTGCATTTCAAATTTTACGACTGTAATTCAGATATTTAATACTAATATGTGAACATTTCAACTGAGACAGATACAAAAACCGTAAAGTGGACAAAAATTAAATCAAAAAGAAGTACATTTCAATACTTTTATCTTTTCTTTTATTTCAATACAAATTGGTGTAAGTTATAGAGCCAGTGCCGTACCCAGGATAGGGCCAAAGGGGCCCCCAGAGATTTTCAGACATTTATGTGTAGATCTGTAGACATGAGCAGAAATTGAGAAATACTTTTTATGAATGTCTTTATATTTGGTAAATGAAGGAAGGGTGGCAGCGCTCACGCTTTTATAGGACACCACTGACCCCCAAAGGTTACAAGTACAATATTGGGTGACTCAGCCCCCCTCCCCCATTAGTATGTATATACTTGTGAACTACGCCTGTCAACTCACTGCCCCACCAGACTAAAAGTGGTACGGCACTGCTTTAGGCCAACTATTTAAAACACTATTAATAGCTTGCATTCTGCTAATTAAGCTCTAACTTGTCTGACTTAGTCTTAGTGTTAAGCCAAATGATTTGATGGTTTTTCATTTGTCTTAGTCTTAGTCTCGCGCGAAATAACACTAGTTTTTATTTTTCTCTATTAGCTCTCTCTAAGTAAGAAATAGAATTTGCTCTCAAAGTTTTATTGTATTTTTTAATCACATCTAGCAGTCAAAGTTATAATTGAGTCAATCAGCCAATTAGAGACACATTTTAAGTCTACTTCTAGAGTCAAAAAATTCTTCTAAACTGTTCCGTAGGTATCATTACCACTATTGAGAGACTTTCAAAACTTAATTATAACAAAAACATTTCAATTTAAGACTTAATTTATGACTCAATCATTCATTACAAATGCAAACGTACTTTAAAAACAACTTTTTTATCATGTCGTCATTTATTTACATGATATTTATTATTATTAAACGTATTTATTATCATTTCATTCATTGCGTGTTTGACTTTCGGTACAAAAATTCATTTTATTTGAAGTAAAAATATTACATAATTTTTTAATTAAAAAAAATGTCAACAAATGAAGAAATAATTGATGATAAAAATATAGCGAAACTATCAGAAGACGAAGAACTGAATGCATTACTCGATAGTAAGAAATTTATTTTTCACTCAATGTTTACATTTTTTTCGTGAGATTTTTTTTGGGTTTTTTTCATGTGAATCAGTACTAAAAATATTTAATCAAAAGGTGAATGTCTATTGAATGCAATAATTATTTGTATTTAAATGTTTATCTCAATTGAATTGATCCAAAGGTGCGCTCAAAGACTTTGACAGCGGTTCAAAAAAAGCATTAAAAGAGTCATCACAACAGACATCAAATGATTGTAAATTAGATACAAGTCTTGCCTCGACTTCAATAGAAGTGAATAATGACTCGAAAACGAAACCAGAAATTGAGTTAAATGAGGAATCGTTTGATGAAAACGTAAACTCAGATTTCGCTAAATTTGATGAAATGTTTTCGCCATTACTTAATTCAGACCCAGAACTAAAAGATCACTGGAATAAACTGACCAAATCTTGTGTGGAAGCGGGTATTCATTAAAGATCTATTGTTTAAAGACTTAAAAGTTTAAGATTTATTTTTTTATTTATTTTTTTGCTTAAACCTCAGCGAACGCCACGAGTCAGGAAGAATTCCAGACTTCATTACAAGAGACACTTAAGACTATATCAGAAAAGGCACAATCAGTTGTTGGGGAAGAACATAATCTCTCAGACGAAGAGTTGGCAAAAATATGGTCTAATTTAGGGAATGGTTCGGAAGATGAAGGAAATGGGGGCCAATCGTTCGCTAACTTAATGCCACTGATGACAAACATGATGCAAAACCTCTTATCTAAAGAGCTTTTATATCCTGCGCTCTCAGAGTTGGCGGAAAAAGTATAACATATCTGAAAAAACTTCAATTAAAGCCATTTTTACTTTAATTATCTCTAATTCTTGTTAAGTACCCGTCATTTTTGAACGAAAATAAAGACCAATTATCAGCAGAAGAACTAAAGCGTTACACAAAACAAATGGAACTAATGAAACAAGTCTGTGATGAATTCGATTCAGAAAAACCAGAAGACAGTGAATCGGTTAAGAAAGAGAGGTTTCAAAGGATTTTAGGTGTTATGCAACAGATGCAACAGTGCGGGTCTCCACCCACTCAACTCATTGGTGATGTGCCCGACTTTAACGCCGGACTACCCGCTGATATCAAACTTCCCGAAATCCCAGGTTTTAATGACGGACAAAGTCAGGGACAGTGTCTCCTCATGTGATCTTATATTCATAGCACAGAAACACATCTTTATTTCGGATTTAATTTATAATTTTCTGATTACTTCACTTCTGATGAGTTTCTCTTCCAAAAATCTAAATTACTATTTAATTAATATCATTACTATTGGTATTTCTTTTCATAACTTTTTATTTGTCGATTAAATCTATATATAGTTTTATTATTTAATTAACCAATTATTGTGTTTATATAAAGAGTTTAAATTTTAATTCAAATATAATGAGATGTCGGGTTAGAAAACATTTATAATTCAATAATAATACTTATAACTATATTTTAATCAAACATTTATAGAATTGGAAATAAAGGTTTTGATCAAATTAATTGTCTGTGAATTAAATAGTTTTGCCATTATATGTAAATGTTTAGACATTAAATTTTATGCTAAATAATAAAAGGATGTTTTTTAAAATACTGTCTTTAATACTGTCTTTCTTTCATTTCTCTTTAAAACCTATAGTTAAGTAATTCAATCATTAAAACAAAGACTTGTACTAAACTTATAACAAAAATCAGTTCAAATGAGCGAAAATATCAAACAAAACACAAGAGACAGAAAAAGCGGACACTTTTCAATTCAATTTAAATCAATTTTTATTTTTTATTTCTCAAAAAGGGATTAAACATAGAAAAACATCAGAATTTAATTACTAAATAATTATTTAAAGATTAATTAAAGCAAAATAATTAAATTATGATTTTTGTTTTCCCTTTTTTCCCTTTGTCTTCTGTTCTTCTTCAGCATTAGCGGCTTCTTCAGCTTCAGCGGCGTCATCGGCTTTAGTGGTTCGGGTGTATATGATCTGCGAGTGATGTTTAATTACTTGACGAATCAATCCTTTCTCATGTAATTCATCTAATGCTTTGCGAGCCAGAGATCCCCTGATCTTCAGCCTTTCACTCACCACCGATGGAGTGATCAGTTTATAAGCGGGGACTTCGCGGACAAACTTATCATAAGTGCCTTTATCGAAGAGAACCAAATTGTTTAACTTGTCTCTAACTTTTCCTTTTGACCACTTCTTCATTTTGCACATCATTTTTCAATTTTTAAATAAATTAAATATCATTTAGTTTTTCAGTTTTATAGTTAAGTTTAAAACACGTTTTAAAATCATATTTAAATGTATTAATCAATTGAATAATTAAGTCATCGATTGGTTCAATGATTCAAATTTTCAATTGAAGACAAGTTATAATTTTCCTTCTTTTTGCCATTAATTACAACTAAATTAATAGATAATAAACGGAGAGTAAAGAAGGCATTAATAGAGAGCAAAACCAAAGCTTACATAAGAGACCAAAAACACATTGAAATAATAGAGAAGTTATGAAAATAGGTATGAATACAAATAAATACCTTCTTTTTTGCTTTACCCCCTCCTCCGCCTTCTTTCTTCTTTGCGGGTGCTTTGGAGTCCTTTTTCCCTTTATCTTGTTTGGGAGGCTATAATTCAATAATAATTTAATTATTAGTTCATTTTTCAATTTTTAGTTTAAATAATATTTTATTTACGAATGCATACCATTATGGATGTGAACCAAAGAGGAATAGGAAATGCTTTTTACAACTCACGTCAATTTCTTATATAGTTATAAATTTCATATCTCTTTCTTTAGATTTAGTACTTTTTTATATCATAGTATGCATCGTTTGCATCGGGTTTATGTTTTCAATGGGATTATGTTTGCTCTTTGTTATCATGTGTTTAGTTTTATATCGTATTCAAACATGTTTAGTAGAAACGTGTTTTGCCGCTATTGTATGCCATCTTTTGATATTATTTCAAGTTATGTTTTATTGAATAAAGGTTTTTAAAACTTTTTTCTAACTTTATTAAATGTACAGGTATTTAATATTATGCATTGAAAAATTTCATCATAAGTTTATTAAGTTATTTTTCATCGAAATTTTTTAAATAAATTCTTCATTTTCTGTTTAACTAAAAAACAAGAGTTTTTCATTTTATGCCTAAATTCATAAATGAATTCAAAATTTAATTATTTATAACACCATTCGTGTGAAAAATGAAATACAAATTATTTCAAAATTTTATTTTTATGTGAAATCTCTATTATTTTCAAGAATGCGAGCGATGA
>JAQFZT010001237.1:0-16383 GCA_034696325.1 Camisiidae sp.
TTTTAAGTTGTGAAACCCTTATAATCCACATGACATAACTTTCCTGGAGTAGCTGTACAATAAGCCAATTCAATACAATAAAGAGTTATGTCTTTGAGATTCACAATATAATTGGGTGACATTATTACTCATTTCAAGTCTGGTCCTTCATTAAAGCAAATTATACTCAGTTCAAGTCTAAGAACTTTTATTGTAAAGCAGTTCAATAATACTAGTTAATCAGTTCCATCTTCATTTCCCAATAGACTTAAAAAAGTTTCAATAAATTAGAAGATAGTTCATCACATTTTATTAAATCTATTAATATATCAATTTTTTATCCATTTTCTAAAATAAATTTTAAGAATCATATACTCTGTAATTTATATTTATTTAGGTTTAAATCTGACCTTTAAAAATGAGATTTTCTCAATGTAAAGGGTGTTAAATAACGGAGTGTTCATATATGAGTTGCAAAGACTAAAAAATTCAGTTGCATTACATAAATTATGTTTATTTTGAAAAGAATAATTGAAATGAAAGTAAACATTGATAATGTATTATATGAATAAACAGTTAAACAAGTAAATAACTTTTTCACTGTTTAGAAATGCACTCAAGAACGACACTAAATGATAAGCATTTAGCTTGACGTTAAAGTGCAGGTGCTAAAGTCTCAGATAACTCTAAAAATATTTTAATCTGAATTTGAGTGCAGGTGTTTAAATGTCAGAAATCTTTAAATAATGTTAATCTTCAATTTTGCAATTAAATAATTTTATATTTAGCTTTTGCATTATATCTCATAATTAAACGTTAATTATGTGATAGAGTTACCCATATAGAGCATTTTAGTCAAAAAAAACTCTTATATGAATACTCCGTTATTTAACACACTATGTAAGGTAGTCATGATATAAAACCAATGCTTTGAATGAAATTTTCATTTATATAATTTTAAATTAGACTAAAAATCATAATTTAACTTTTTCAGACATACCAATGAAATCGTCGGGTGTAAGTGTTCCCCAATACAAAAACTCTCAAATACGAGCCGGAACTCCACTGAAACCAGAAGAGTTGCTAATCATTCCAGTGTCAGAAAAAAGTTTGGACTCTTTCGGAGTCATTCAAGCGGTTGAAGGGTATGGTTCTGCTCCTGGAAATATGGAAATTTATGTAAGATTAAGCCCAAAACAAAGTTTATTGATTGAATAACTTATATAAATTGATGAAAATTAGATCCTTCGAAAAGTGTGTCAGGAAGGGAGCGATTGCTTGGGACAGTCAATAGCCTGTTTCGAGCCATCAGCTCTTTGCGTAATGAACAAAGGCTGTAGTGATAGCTGCACAAGTTTCCTAAAGAACAGCGCTCATTACACTGTGGCTAAAAAATTTTCATTAACTATAACTGAAGGACATTTCTATTTGAAAGCAAACAGTTCTTTCCGAATGATTGCTGGAGACTTATTAGCATTTCGAAGCGAAGGCGCGCAATTGGCTCATCGAGTCTCGAAAGAGAATGAGCCCTCAGATTATATATTTGAACAAACGAGTGATACTATTGATACTTTCCCATCTGAAAATTTTAAACCAATTAAAGGGAAAAAACATTTTGTTAGAGCAATTGTTAGCGAACCATTAGTTCTAACAGTTCCACATGAATATGAGAACAGCGGTCATTATTCCATTAAACTATCTCTTAAAAGTGATTGGACCCAAAAAGATCTAACAAGAGAGAGCTCTATCAATGTTCAGAGCACTATTTCAAAAATGAGATTAACTGTTTCGCCGCCAAACTCTGCAGTGGACCAAAAAGTAGACATAACTATCCAACTCAATAGAGGTTCAAATATTAGAGTTATGTGGGATTTCGGGGATGGAACTATTGTTAACGATCAAATACCGAGTAAGCTCACAGTCACCTCAACAAAATCTGATAATAATTTTATGAATTTTTTTGTTAAGTTATAAAATCTAGTCAAAAGTTTATGAAAACTCACAGATACGATCAGCCGGGAATTTACACTATTCGAGTAATAGCTGAAAACTTACAGGGAGAGTCTTCTACTATTCATCAACTCATAGCTGAACATCCAGTACATAAATATTGGAAAATGACGTCTGATTCACCACAACTACTACCCGGTGATGTTAAATTTACTTTCAATTATCCGACTGATAAGATTTTACCGACAAATGCAACCGCTATAATGACTTTTGGTGACGGGAAAAGGGCTGTATGGACTGTGCCAGAAGGCAACTGGACGGGGCAACATGTTATCCCACATCAATATGAAAAGCCAGGAAAATATAACGTTCAATTGAATATGTCAAACATTGTTTCAAAAGTTATTCGTAGATTTCAGGTGAAAATATCAATAAAAATTCATTTAAACTCAAGTTCAAAGCTTCAGAGCAGAACTTTGGTCTCAACATTGATTCAGAATTTAATTTGAACTTTTTATTGAAAACTTGCACCTCATATATAGGTTGATGTTTTGAGACGAATAACTGGTTTGAATGTTTCAGCCGCTTATCTGAATACCGATAGTAGGTTTGTTTCTGGTATTGGAGTGAATAATAGTAGATTTCCGATTGAAAGACAAATCAATTTTACAATTGGAATAAAGAGCGGTGATGTCGCACATTACTTGATTGATTTAAATGGACACTTGCTTAAGAATACCACTGACAATATAACATCATTCAAAAGCAATGAGGTTAATAAAGTTACAATTTTCATAATTATTCTTTTTGTACTTATTCGACATCTCTTGAAGTAAACGACAAAAATTTAAATCCAAATTTAAATCATTTGAATTAATCATTTTAAATTCAATTAACTATTAATTATATTTATTTCTTTTTATAGCCTGGATTTTATAACTTTAGCTTTTATGCCTACAATCATATTCAAAAAAATTCCAAACCATTCATTCTTCCACTTTATTTGATGGAACCGATAGAAGGAATGGAAGTATTTGACAATTCAAACGATACGATTGAACCAGAGTTGAAAAGATTTATCGTTGAATTTGAAAAAGTTGGGACAAATTCTTGTTTGATTATAGATTATGGGGAAAATCGTGGTAATCTTGAAGCGTACGGAGATATTAGAAACTGCAAAGAACTGTTCCCGGGCATGAAATTCTCGATGGAAGGAAATTTGACGAATCCTTTAGAGTTATCTCGAGCTTATGAAAAGCCTCGAGATTATGTATGTCGATTCACAGTCGCCAATCAAATTTCTTATATTTCTAAAGAAATCACAATCACAGTATTAGGTTTGTCAAACATTAACTTTCATTCTATGCAATAGTTTCTATTATGTTTAAGGATGCTAGAGGTGTAAATTACTGTAATTTACACTTGTAATTTACGCGTAAATTAGCAACCTTAATTATGTTGAATCATATGATTTCATTTATTGATTTATCCTCAAGAAATTGATTGCAAACCACCGAATTTAAGCATAAGAAATCGAGTTACAAATTGGAGACATGGAAACCAGTTTTGGAGATCAAAACCAGTGCAACTTTTTTCGAAAACTATAGTCGATTGTAACGCGACAACAGTCGTGACAAGAGTTTGGGATGCATTTCGTATAGACGATGAAAACGGAACTATCGTTGAAAGAATCGATCTTTCAGTCCTTGATTCATATCGAAAAAGTTATTTATATGTCCCGCCTTTCTTTCTAAAGCCTGGTCACTACCAATTTAAATACTCAATAAATATGACAAGTCCTGAACCCCATCCTTTGTTGCCCTTCTATGCGTCGGCTTTTACTTATGTTAAAGTAGTTCGCTCTCCTATTTTGGGCCAATTGGCAGAAGGGGCCCAATCAAGAGTAATAAGAGGATGGGGACAAAAGTGGGTTTTAAATTATAGTTTAAAGTTATTTCAAATTGTATTAATCAATGTCTAATTTAGGATACGTTTAGCGCCCGGAGAGTTTTCAAGAGATCCTGACGATGAAACCAATAAGGATTTTGAAATAAAGTGGTATTGCAAAAGATTACCTGATGAATACATCAATAATCTATTACCTGATGAAAGACAGAACTTTTCTGAACCACTTTACGATCGAACTGGAATTGACGAAGAATGGGATGATGACGATGGAGGCGGTTGTTTTGGTCGTGGACCGGGTGAGGGTTTTAGCTTTGATTTGAGTTTCTTTCATTAGATAATCATTAAATTACTACTAACAGGAAGAATAAATGTTACCGGCAGTGAAGTTGAGTGGAATACTACAGTATTTCGTAGAGCAGGCCTTACCTATGAAATAGTTGTTCAGCTTATACCTCCAGATCGGGCGCCTTCATGGGGAGCTTTACAGCTAATTTTACTCAAGAGAAAGCCGCCATCGATTGTAGTTTTATGTCAAACGAAAGCACTTTGTTATCCGCATTACCCGATAGGACAAAAAATAAATCCGGTTCGAGTTGGACTCGAAGGTAAGTGTAATGAGGGGTGTGATGGAGATCTTCTATACGAGTGGACTATTTATGGTGTTGATAATGGCACGGATTATCTCCTATCGAATGCAAGCTATTATATAGTTGGAGCCAATGAACAAAAAATGGCGCTCGGGATCGAATTCTTTGAAGAATATTATCCAGCTTTTAAAGACTTTTTTGCCAGACTTGCAGTCACTAATGAAGAAGGTGTTAGAGGCGAGTCAGACATTTTTCTGCATATCAATCAACCACCAGAAGGAGGCGAGTGTACGTTCTCTCCTAATGAAGGTATGGCTCTCTTGGATAAGTTCGATGTGAAATGCAGTTCTTGGATCGATCCCGAAGAAAAACCCATTGAATATTACGCGTTTTGGGCGCGAAGTCTTGATAATGGTGTTGTTACATATTTAATGTATGGACCTGACAAGTCGGCAGCACTTATACTCCCGTACGGCAACTTCACAATTGGTGCAGACATTAAAGACAAAGAGGGAGCCGTTACCAGAATTAATATAACAGATATTTCAACTTATTTGCCGACTCGACAAATGTATGACAATTACATGAATTCCAAGTCGTTGGACAATGCAGATGCTGCCGGAGATCAAGCACAGATGAATATGGTTACACAGGCATTGTCTTCACTTATGAATGTTCGAATGCCTCGAAATAATGACCAAATCACTAGCACTACCACAACTACAACAACTACCACAACCACTACTACTTCTACGCAAAGTCCTATTAGTGATGAGCCCACTGAAGCGGAGATCGAAGCGGCGGCTAAGACTAGAGCACGAATGGTTAAGTCCGTTGAGACCATCATGAATGTGGACACTTTGAACAGTTTGGAACAAATCGGTAGTGCTTTGACAGCATTGGCAGGACGTGGAAATGGTGTCGATAATGAAGCAAAAGAAGTTATAATTAAATTACTCAACAAAACAGTGACGATGGCCTCAACCATTCAAGTCGAAAGTCCTCAACAGCTCATGGATTTTTTGATGGTTATATTATATTTAATTTGTTTTATTTCTTTACTAATCTTTTGATGATCTACTTTTCATTGAAACAGTTTGCTGTCGGAACGATGGGAGGGATTGTAAATGTATGACATTTCAATTGATATCTTTTCAAATAAAATAAATTAATATTCTTTATGAAAGAGAATGACAGAACAGATAGTCTCTGGAGTTGTTATGCCAACTGATCGCTCAAAAGCTTGGAATTTAGATTATAGTGTTGAAGTTCCTGATGAAGACGATGAGCCGGGTATTGATTTGTCATATTTTGTTTTTATGATCAAAATTACTCAGTGTTTTAGTTGAATAAAGAATTTTTCTACTTTTTTTTATTGATGTTGATAATGATTATTTATGGTAAAATGATTTCAGATTATATATTGGACAGCAAGACATCAATAGAAGACGCTCTCACAAAGGCTGTAATACAATCTGAACGCAAAGGAGCGGAATTACAAATAAGACAAATGATAGAATTGACAATTAAATTAGTTCTATCAATGCTCAGAAATGTTATAGTAGGAGAAAAACCTTTAGAATTTGCGGCCCCGAGTGGCCTAACTTTGACTATTGCAATGTGAGCTCTCAATCAAAATTAAGTTATTATTATATGATTTATTTTTATAGCTTAAAATTGTAAATGAATTTTGATTGCTTTAAAGGTACGCAAAAGGATCTCTATCTAATCAGACTATACAACACGGAGATGCAACCTATATATTTCCAGAAGTTTGTGACATCTTAACTCATAATGAATGCTTTGGAAATGAAACATTAGGAACATTAGTAAGAGATTTCAATTTTTCACTCAAGTTTCCTTCAGTCCTATTTATTGTATCTCTCAATCAAAGGCAGTTTCGTGGCCTGCTATCCTAGAGTCTTATGGGAATAGTGTTGATCTTCTTTCTGCAGATACAAAAACTCTGCAATTACTAGTATTGAATGAAACCCTGGATATAATAGAAGTAAGGAATGCCAGCAGTGCTTTTAGCATAATAGTTCCACGTAAAGGCTCCGAAGATGACACCCAAACATTACCAGATCCTACTTATGTAATGCCAAAGATAAAATGGTACGAACAAATGGTTTATCATCAGTTCATGGTTGAAAAAGCGGATTCGGCTGTAAATATAGAAGTCGGACCAACTAATCCTAATTCAGAGCTAATGCTTTTTATAAAATATCGCGAAAAACCAATGTATGACTACTATGACATTCTAATACCTCTTCGCGCAGTAAATTCATCGAATAGAGAAACTTATGACATATTCCTGTCAAATGAAATTATCAACAATCGAACGGGATTTTTCTATGTTGGAGTCGTTGAAGTAAATAAAACAGTTCTCATGCAAACAAATGAGGCGTATTTACTCGATGAAATCATAGTTAATCAAAACTCATCGCTCACTAATTATACGGCAGGAATTTCTAATTATACATTACCAGGCATTACAAGAGAATTTACTACCAATTATTCAATGAGAATATTCACTTCTGGCTGTTATTTCTATGATTACCACAAAAAGATATGGTCTGCTGATGGATGCTCTGTATACAGCGCTAATCAAGCGATGACACACTGCAAATGCAATCATTGTATGTTTTAATTATCAGTTATAAAGTGCAAAGGTTTCAATTGAAATTTTACTTTAAGTGACATCATTTGGTTCGGGATTCTTCGTAATGCCCAATTCAATCGATTTCTCATATGTTTTTGCAAACGCTGGATTTGCAGATAATATAACCATTTATATGACAATATTAATTACAATGTGTCTCTATGTTATGCTCATAATTTGGGCGCGTCGTGAAGACAGAAAAGATCTGACCAAAATTGGTGCGACACCACTTCCAGATAATGACCCCACTTCTAAATATCTTTATGAAGTATCTGTTTATACTGGAGATAAAGATGGCGCTGGAACTGATTCCAAAGTGCACTTTATCCTATCGGGTGATGACGATGAAACTGAAGTCCGCACTTTTGAAGATCCGAACAGAAAGATTTTCCGAAGGGGAGCAATGAATCCATTTGTACTGGCAGTCCCACGAAAACTTGGAAGATTGAATTATTGCCGCATTTGGCACGACAATACTGGTGAAGGAAAGTTCAGGTCTTGGTTTCTAAGTTTCATTGTTGTTAGAGATGTGCAAACAGGAGAGAAGTTTGAATTTATTTGCAACAAGTGGTTGGCTGTTGAAAACGGTGACGGATCTGTTGATAGGCTATTACCGGTTGCGGGCAGAGGAGAAGCGACTGAGTTCTCCCATTTGTTCCAACAGACAACGCAAAAGAATTTGGCTGATGGCCATCTCTGGTTCTCTGTTTTCATGCGACCGCCGAGAAGTCGTTTCACACGAGTTCAAAGAGTTTCATGTTGTATGGCTTTGTTATACTTATCAATGTTAGTAAACGCCATGTGGTACCAACGCGTGCCTCCAAAGCCCTCGGGGTATATTATTATTTGATTTTTTGCATAATTATTTAAATGAATAAACTTTTTTCCCCACTTTCAGAAGCTCTATAGACATCGGGCCCTTTTCATTATCTCCTGAACAAATAGGTGTCGGTTTCTTTTCGAATCTAATCGTTTTTCCTCCGACTTTCTTAATTATTTTGCTGTTTCGCAAATCAAAATTGCGAACATTAAGACCATCTCGTATTAGTGAAGCACTGAAGAAGCAAAACGTTCGCGTTAGACAATCAAGTGCTAAGTCTAATGGAAGTGGAAAAGTCAATAAAGTTGGATCTAACACAACATTAGTTACTATCGAACAAGAAGCTAAAGATTCATTTGAAATGATAAGTAATAGTAGTAAAAGAACAGGAAAGAGATTAATAAAAAAGAAGTCTAAAATGATGCTTCCGTGGTATTGCCGTTATATTGGTTGGGCTTTATGTGTGCTCTCCATTCTTGTCTCGATATTCTTTTTATGGGCCTATGGAATACAATTCGGTGATGAAAAAACACGAAAATGGATCACTTCATTGATCATCTCTTTTTTCGCTTCAATTCTTGTAACACAACCGATAAAAGTGTTCATAACAGCAATAATTCTCTCAACTCTTTTCAAATCTCCCGACACTGATGTCGATGACTGTGAAGAGGATGAGGAAGAATTAGATATTGATTTATTACCCGACGAAGAATGGCTGCATTCTTTGACTCCAGTGAGAAAGAAAGATCGATCACGAGTTTATAGACCGCCAAATATGACATTTTTGGAAAGAGCAAAGTTGCAAAGAATCAAAGAGTTGAGAATGTCTGCAATTATGAAGGATATATTCTCTTATCTATTCTTTTTATGGATTCTGACTGTAATAAGTTATGGAAATAGAGACCCAAACGCTTATTTTATGAAAGAGACACTCGTGAAAACTTTTATTGAAGGCGCTAATGGTGGGGAAAAGTTTATGGATGTAAAAAATGCTGATAATATATGGTCGTGGAGTAACTCTACTCTTATTCCAGGACTATTGATCGGACAATGGTATATATGCTAGAAATATATGAGTTCACCAAAACTTAAATCATTCAATCATTCTATTGAAAGGTACAACGGATACGAATCTTTAGGGTTAAGAGGATATCTCAACGATAGGGTTAACAGAATGATGGGTTACGGAGTTTTGAGACAAGTTCGTGTTAAGCCGACTACTTGTCAAGTTGAAGAGCGCTTGAAGAGAATTAGCACTACGTGTAGAGCCTTTTCAAACCTGATAAATGAAGATAGAAAAAGCTACAGAGAGGGCTGGACTAAGGAATCAGATTTGTCTTATGTTAATGAATCAATACCGATGAGCCGCAGCGGTCATCCCAACCCTTCAAGAAGTAAAAAAGATGAATGGAATTATAGGAAACCATCAGAATTGGATGGACTTCCTTTTTGGGGTTTGTCTTAATTAAAATTTTCATTTTATTTCAATATTCCATACCTCAACTCGACTCACAGAATACTAGTCTTTTCTGACGCATGTCTAGAGGCTGAGAGAGAATTGGAGATTTGCAACATTTCACACAAATTTTGATCCAACATATATTCAAATACAACAAGATTTCTATTACTTTCAGGAATCTAATATTTCTTCACTTCATAAACTTTATACAGTTTTAAAAACTCACTTATTTTTGTGTTCATACACTTTTATTGATAACCATCTGAGTCAATAACTTTTAGGATTCTCAGAGAATTTTACCCAAAATTTTTTATCGATACAAAATAGAAAAGCTTGAAATGTTTCAAATCTAAAACCATTTGTCAATAATTAAGCCCATAATACATAAGCGACATAACTAACATTCATAAGATTTTTGACTTCTCTTTACTCAGTTTGAAAGGCAATCCAATTATAAAAAGTAGATTTATCTTCGATGATAATCGTTATAACCTCTGATAAATAAATAAAAAACTTTGAATTGCATTGAGTTTTTGAGTTGTCAGTAAGAATTCCTTGTCTAGTAAAATAAATGAAACTATTTTTCAATTACAGGCAAACTTGACGTTTATAGTGGAGGAGGATATGTGATAGCTCTCAAGGTATCAAATTTAAGTTTTTTACCAGTGCTTTAAAAAATTGAATATCGATTTTCAGAAAGTTATACTATGTATAAAATGTCGCCAATGCTTAAGTTTACCTTTTATATAATAATAAGAGTCTATACATTGTCCAAAAATAGTAAATCATTACCAATCATAAAATGACAAGTAAAATGAGCTAAATTTAATGTTCACAAATTCTCTAGTTCTATTCAAATTTCAGAAAATATTAGTCTTTCATTCCAAAAGCTCAAAGTTTTCGAACTTCATATAATTTCTTTGTCGAAAAATGGAAAAATCTCGAAGATTACAAAATTTGTCAAAACTAAACAAGAAAAGAAAAGAATAATTTGCTATTATTTTTTTGCTCACAATCAAAAATTGAAATAGAAAGTAAAAATAGCAGCTCTGACACTATATTTCCAAATGATAACTATTATTATATAACAAAAAAGTAGATAACATGTTATTCATCAGCTCAAACTTTGATTTTAAGCTGCTTTAAATCAAAGTTTTTTTACAGTTAAAAACATAATAGTAATGTAATGCATATCAAAGTATACTGTAAATGCATTTGAGAATTAAGTTTTAATGTTTCACTTGATTCTTATCGAGGTTCGGGTTTTTTCGGGCCGACTCCTGCAACCCATTAATGTTGAGTCACTGAAGGATTAAAATAAGTACCCATGAGAATCATCATTTTAGTTTTTATTTCCAACTCTACTGCTTTAGGTCCCGGTTTCTATGAGTTTATTTACGAAAAACTAGTTTGTACTGATCTTATATCTCATAATTTTTGAAGAATCTTTATAGCAGTAAATTAGACTCATGTACTGTATCAGCTTCTCTTTGCGAAAAGAGTGCGATGTATTGCAGGGCTTCTCATAAAGCACTGAAAGTTTTTGTTTTAAAGTTACAATAATTCGTAAAAAAGTAATATATTTCATACAAAGACTGAGGAACATATGTTAAGGAAAAATAAAACTTCGCACTCGTTTCGCATTTCGCATACTGTTATTTCAGTTCACTTTACTCTGGATAAGAAAGGAAAGTAAGGATAAGATTTGTGTTTGTCATGATTTATTAATGAAAAATAATTTAATTCTTCCGAAAATACCAGTTTTCCCTCCGAGTCCCGCCTGAATTTGGCTGTTTTAAAGTCCCGAAAATCGTGGCTTTAAATCATAACCAAAAAGTTAATTTAAGCACTACTTTATACTATAAAAAACATTTCATCGATTACCTTATCCATAAACTTGTGAGTAACTTAAGCAGAGAAACCAGTTGTGTATAATACTAGTAAACTTAAGAAATCGTAATTCACATGATAACAGGCGAAACACATTTAGATTTTAGTTGAATTTTAGTGAATAATTAAGTATAATATTTTATGATAATTTTTGATTTTCTACTATTTGGAAAATCGTGTTTTAAGGCCATATAATTATAAACTTTTGGTAAATGAGACATAGTTTTACAGGGAATGATTTCTTATCAATAATGAATAGCTTTTATCCTATATGTAAATAAAATCTGTGGAATTAATTGTACTTTAGATGTTTAAATAGTATGCTTAACATTTGTAAAAACGTTTTATAGGGTTCACGAAAAGAACTTTCAAAAAAGGTAAAAGCTCTTAAACAACAGAAATGGGTCGATGGAAGAACGCGAGCCGTTTTTGCGGAGTTTTCTGCATACAATGCACAGGTCAACCTATTCGGAATTGTCTCATGTGTATTCGAATTTCAACCCGGCGGTGGTGTAATTCCAAATTACCGAATAGATGTGGTCAGATTAATGCGTTATCATCAAGGATTCGGAATATTTATCATATTTTGCGAATTAACTTATGTCGCTTTTATCATATTTTTTACTGTAAGAGAATTCAAAAATTGGCGAAATCAGGGAAAAGCTTACTTTAAAAGTTACTGGAATTGGGCTGAAGTTATTATTATATGTTTATCGTATGCGGCAATGGTTCTATACATTTATAGAATCGTTTTAACTAATGAAATCCTGAGAGTTTTCAACGTAACTCAAGGCAATGGATATGTTAAGTTACAATATGTCTCTACCATTGATGAGCTCTTTGGATATATAATAGCATTTACAATGTTTGTGGGAATTCTCAAATTTATTCGAATATTAAGATTCAATAAGCGAATGGGTATTCTTTACTCAACACTCGCTCAATGTTCTAAAGATCTTAAATCGTTTTGCATTGTGTTTTGCATTGTATTCTTTGCATTCGTGCAAATGTTTTACCTATTATTCGGACTTCACATGAGTGACTTCTCCTCATTTGTGGTATAATTTATAACTTTATTTTTTGACTTTTTTACTCAATATCTATCGCTTAACTCTATTCTTAATATATTGATAGAATTCAGCCGAGACTGCCTTTGGAATGATGACAGGTATGTCATAATGTATTATACAATTTTCTATACAGATAAGAATATTTGAAAAGCATGCAGTCATTACAGGAATACATATTTATGTAATATGTAGTATCTTATATAATACTATAGAATATTCTAAGTTCTCAACGCAAATCTCAGAATTTCAACTTTTCTTATTTATGTCTCATAAATCATTTATTATAAGCTCTAATTCACTGTCAAAACTTTAGCCAAATTGAATAACATGTGATATGTTTACTAACAAATTTGAATCTGCAAATACTTGTAAACTTGAAAAAGTGATTTTTTGAAAGTTATGTTGGGCTTAAAATTGAGTCAACTTTTTAATACTTTGAATATTTTGATCAAAATGATTGTAATTGAATTTTAGGAAAGTTTGATTTCGATGCAATGTCAATGGCAGCACCATTTTTAGGTCCTCTCGCATTCTTTGTTTTCGTATTAATAGCTGCTATTGTATTGATAAATATATTCCTGACACTAATAATAAGCGCATTCGAAACCGTCAAACATGATGTTATGAAGCAGAACAATGAATACGAAGTTATGGATTTCATGATTAGAAAAGTGAAAACTATGTTCGGTTTGGCGAATATGAATGATCCGCATTCGCATCTACTCGATAGAGATGATGGCATTAATAGCATTGAAGAACAACTGACTGTATTTCCGGAGAAAATCGATCGACTTTTGCATTACATTAATGACATGTATTTTGACGGAAAACTTGATGTCAACAGTAAAAGTGCCATTAAAAGAATGGGATTAATGCACAACAGAGCACGAGTCACACCAACTCAGACGTCGATAAAAAATAACAGAAGAAGAGGTGGTCGCAGACGACTCAGTCAACCAAATGGTACGCAATTGTCTCGATTATCAAACCCACGGATTACTATTCTTGATTGGATGGAAGTTAAAGAGGATTCAGATAATAAAAAGTAAATATCAATTCAACTACAGAGTATAGTTTTCACTCATCACAAATGGTGCAAACAATATATTTACTCTTTTGAATTCACGTCAATAATTAATACAATTCGTTCTATTGATGAAGAAAAGCAATAAAATTAATGAATTTGAGGCCTACTCTTTCTTTATTCAAGTTTGCACTACAGCTAAAATGAGTTTAACTCTTCAAACCACTATTGGTTTTATTCATCTCTCAAAGCTATAGCTATATCACACTATTAAACAGCATTTTTTGCATTATTTAACTTAAATTTTAACCAAAAAATTATCAAAAATCTTCATCATTAATAAAATGTTATAAAATTTAAAATAATGTTTCAATTGAATCAAACAAAATAAATTTATTTAAGCATTAAGTGGTTTTATCTGTAATTTATTAAAGGTTTCAAATGGTCTCTCATATCAATTAATACATTAGAATTCATATATCGAGAGCATGACTGAAAGATCCTCTTCGTTGACCTCTTTTTAAAATTTATTTTTTGATAAGAAATAGTTTAAAACTGTGATAATATCTTTTGAATAATTTAATAATAATTTTAATGACAACTTGTAAATTCTTGATCAGTCTTTAGCCAAATATCTTTTTTATCATCACATTTCATGCCACGAATTTTAGATTTGAACAATTTCTTATTTTTAACTAACCATTGACTCTTGCAGTCACACTTGAATGGGTTATAATCGACTGTCAATACAATGTTATATTTAGGACTTAGAAGTTCTTCAAATACCGATTCATTCAAATAAGTTATATTATTGTGACTTAAGTTAATATCAATCCTCGCAGAGCTGTTAATCTCTTTCAATGAAAACCAGTTGCGCTCAAATGAACTTGAATTGAGTTGATTGTAATCAATATATATGAGGGCAGAAGTGGTATTTGCACTCAATATAAATGCTGAATTGGCAATTGAATTGATTTTGTTTTGGCCTAAATTAATCATTGAAAGTTTGAGTAAATCGACGAATGTTTGACTTTGAATTTTCGTTATGTTATTTTCTCTTAGATTTAAATATGTTAATTCATGTAAATCACTATTATTTGAATGAAACGCATGGTCTGGTATTGATATAAGACCATTATGTGGCAGAAGAATATATCTTACATTCTTGAACTGAGTCGAAGCATCGAATATGTTTCGTTCATTCGGAGGAGGATTTGATAATCTCACGTTTCCATTCATGTCGAAAATTGGAAGACTCTCTTTACTCCCACTGAAAGCGTTGGCGGAGATATCACTCAGATTTTTATTATCTGTAATCGATACATGCTTAAAAGCCACTGATTTGAAAATATTTCCGATTTTCGTTATTGATGTGTTATATAAACTGAATTCTGCAAATGAAGCGTTACTTCTTTTCAGCTCAAGTGTTTTGGATATATTTTCTAAATCGAAATAATTTCGAAAATTATGGCATTCAATAGAGTTGGAAATACAATGACATGGTTTTATGTCTTCAGGGGATGGGCATAAAGATTGAAAGCAAAAAATGCTTGAAATCATCGATAAAGTACAAAATATCACAATATTTATGACAAACGAATGACAAAAATTCTTATTTTCTTGAGTTGAAAACATTATTATGATTATTATAATAGTTGTATTTAAATATCTGAAAATTTGTCTTAAACTTACAAAGAAATGAGTTTAACTAAATCTCATTAAAGGTAACGCTATTTTTATAACTGATTAATATTTGAACCTATTATCCAAATGATACAACACTCAAGTGAAAAATAGATATGAAAAGACTTTGCACGATGAAGAGCATGATTCTGATAATTTTCTATTTTTATCAACTTTATTGGTATGAATTGTCAGTTGAAAACATTCGCAAATTGATAAATATTCGATTGATTAACTATTGAAGACTCCGACAAGAAAGGAGAGCGCAGATAGAGTACAGTATTCACACCCACTCACAAGTTTTGTAAGAAAAGCTTTTCCACGAATTTGAGTCTTATATTAGAACTCACACATCATTTAATGGATATTTAGTAGAACTTTTCGTAATCTTCAATCTGAACGCAATCATTTTGATGCTATGAATCTCTTCAATTATCAGTTATAAAGAAATACCTACAATAGGATCAAGAGTAACAATAGAGGCACTTAAGCGCGAAAACTATTTGAATAATGAATGCTCTATTGAGAAAATTTTCCTAAACTTTTGCTTGAATTTAACCTTAATATAAAACAATTAGTCATAGAATTTAAAAACCAAAGATAAAATAAAATAAAAGTTTCCATAATTAAAATATCCGGTCATTAAATATTCTGAAAAAGTAAACACAATTGAAGTATTAATTATTATATACTCACAGAAATAGTAGTATTAGTTTTACTTGATTTGAAGTCTTTAATATTAACTAAACTAAATAAAAAACCAAAACTATAGGATTTCTGAGTTTACTTTATTTTGATAAAATACCAGAAGTTTAATTACAAAAAAAAAAAAATAAAGTGCTTCGTAAATTCAGAGCATTTTATTTTTTTAAAATGAGGCAATTAATTATTACTAGCCATTTGAATGCATTTTCAACCACTTACGCCAAAGGTTATGAAACTATTACTTAAATCAAGGGTGAAACTAGTGAGATATTTGTTTTCAATGGAAAAAATATATGTCTGTATTATTTGCTGGAGGGTTAAGGGCACCACGTTTTAGCTGTACACCAAATACACAAAATCTCGTGTAAACTCTTTCGCTATTGTTTATTCATGTGAACCATTCAATTTAATTAATCTCAAGTCAATTTTAGTCTCGAAAGTGTTAATTTTTTGTCTGCTCATTATATACAGGTATGAAAGCCATCGCTAATGAAGCAATTCCTAAAAAATGATTAATTAGAAAACTATTCATTTCTGAGTATGTCCTCATTTAAGCTTGCGGATATGTTCAGGTATGCGTTCCGTATGATTCATATTGTACTACATTAGATTTTTACCCAATTTGCTTCATTAGATTGTCATTATA
>JAQFZT010001238.1:0-16378 GCA_034696325.1 Camisiidae sp.
AAGGAATAAATTAATTTAATTGATTGCATGATTGAAATCAATCAATTTAATTATTTTTATAGAACACTGGTATTGATAATGTAATTATTATTGTGATGTTGAATGTATTAATTGGTTAAATCTTTTATGAGAGAAGTTCTAATTATGATCTGTGCTCTCAATTGACAGTCGAATTGTCAATTATAAAGTCTATTGATTTGGACCAATATATCTCTAGTCATTCTTTTTTGTTGTTCAATTATCTCAAGTAACTAAAGCTGAGCTCATAGAAACCAACTCTCCTCTCACCCCAAAGGATTTATTCCATTGTCAGTATTGAACTTTGTTTGGGACACAAAAGCAGACTTTATTGGAAGCATTTGGAAATCCCAAAAGAGCGCATCGAAGTTACTGTTATTCGGGTTTCCGGTGACTTATTTTCTCTTTTAGCGGATTTGAGCCTTTTTATTCCAATGTATTATTGAATTGATTCCTAACACAACCACTTTTGACCATTGATGTAAATATGGTTTTACGGAGTAAAGCACTACAAATCAAAACATTAAGGAACCACTCTGTGAAAGAGATATACAATTTATTTATTTAAGTAACATCTCATACTTAAAGATATTAGTTGAGCACTAATACTAACTTATTTTTCGGAACACTTCGTTAAATCAATTAAAACAAGTTAAACATTCAATTAATTCTCAAGATACAGACTTTAGCTATGCTTAAGCATTAAATTTATAGTCAATTATTCTGTGATAGCCATTAAAGCTCTTGAAACTAGGTTTCTAAGCATACAAAAGCAAATTTTGAATCATTACAGTATTTCAAAGTCCTTAACTATGTCTATAATAAATTCAATCAAAGAGTTTATCTCACATGTGAGCCATTATAACGATTTATGTGCACAAGTTTTTACAGACAATTGGCCAAACTCTTAGAATCTCTTTCAACATATCTCTCCTCTGACTCAATGTCTCGTCTCGTCTTCTCTTACGTGTGGTTAACTTTATTAGCAACTGAAAGACATTTTTGGGCCAACTCATGGCTGGTCTATTACATAAAGATTCTTTTGAAGCATGAAATAAGACCGAAACATGGGAAGAATCTTTAAGAGCTCAACTTTTTGGTATATCTCATATTTCTATAGGAAGTCAAATGCTTGAAAAGTGAGGCATAAACTTTGTTGCATTTTATGAAATATAAGAGGTTAAGAGGAAGATCAAAATCAAAGGAAATGTTCAGATCTTATCGCTTTGAAGAAAACCATAAGACCATAATTTACTGCCACATAATTGCATTTCAATGGATTAGATATGATGTGCAGAAGATTCAATTTTTTCTTAATGCACTTCATGTTAAATTATTTGATTTGATTGAATGCAATCATTGATTATCTCAAATGCTAGTAATGATCACAAAGAGGACATCACTATTTTTGTTGTTTATTTTTCTATTCCGTTGTCTCATTTAATTAGTTGGAAGTCTCACTTGGGATCATAAGACTGTTTCGGTCAAAATAAGATAGAAGAAGAAGTCAATTAGTGTTTGCGATACAATACGTATAACTTATTAGTAGATGAAGCGAATAGTGTTATTTCTGATGGCAAATGCAACTCATGTCAACACTGAAAGATTCATAGATTTTGGTGCGGTTTAATCTGAGAACAACTTTACTTAAAGGGGAAAAAGACAGTCATGTCGGAAGTGTTCCTACATCTCAACATTGCTATAACACAAGCTCTTCCAAAGGCCTCAATATATTTCTACTAAAGTGGTTCTTGTGTCCCATGAGATGTCAGAGAAAACTGATTGGGGGGTAAAAAAGGGTCTTTGGTTGAGAACAGATAACTTCTCATTTCATATTATTTATTTCTAATATTAGTTATTGGGATTTCTATAATAATACTCTGTATAAGTTATTGTCTGCGAGAACAACAATTGCACTGTTGAACATTTCTTTTCTTTTATCACATTTAATATAGTGTCGCAAATATTATACTTATTTTGTGTCGCCATAACTTTTACTATCAACTAAATCTTACATTTGTGCAGTTCATGTACATTATGCTCATATTGAGGATAACATTGCATAAAATTTCTCAACTTTCTTAAACTTTTGGTTAAGTAAGGCTTCCATAACCTTTTCCTTAAAATACAGTTTACTTGGTTTGAACTTAAAATTGAAATTTTCAGATAAATTAGTTGGGCTTAAACTTAAAACTTATAACAAACGTAATATGAACTCAAATTGTTTGAAATAAATTGAATGAATGACACATGAACTATGTTTTATCTCTTTATCCATTAAACTAAAAATATTATTCTACATCACTGATTGTCACAATCAATCAATATTTAATGAATTGAATAAAGCAGAATATAGAGCCAAATGAATATTCAGAATCACGAGTATTTGTATCACAACATGAGGTCTTGAATTTGAATGACGAATTGCTTTTCATTTATTATCACAAAAAATAGCAGACGGCGATTGATTTGATTTGCATATATCATGCAGAATATGTTAGATTTTATTTTACGTGTTACTTATTTCATTCAGTTCTTGGGTTCAGACCTATTCATCAATTTCCTGCGAACATAATATAAAATATAATAAATAGCAAACCATATAAACCAAGTATTATAAATCTGGCCAATTATTTCTCTGTTCTCTCACTCACTTACTCATAGAAATTATTGATTTTGATCTATATTTAGATTGACACACAGTTTCCCATCAAAAATAATAATCTGCCTCATTATGGGATGAAAAAAGTTTCCATTGTGTCAATAGTTCGGAGTTCGTATTCATTTAGAAATTTAAAGTTGATGTATGTGTTCTACTATTCTATTCATTTTGGACCACAATTTGCGTTAAAATATGCAAAATAGGATTAAAATATGTAAGTTTTTGCATTCATTTGAGCTATATTTTTTAGCTGAATAAACAATCAAAATTGTCAACGCGTGTGCATTAATAACTTTTTGCTCGCAGCTCAATATTTGCAGCGATGCGAAGCTTTGCATTGTATGTGACTTGAATTTCATTTTTCTTATATCTCATACTTACGAATTTCTTCTGAGATCAACATTTCCAACGCTTACTGTATCTGAAAAATGGCCGAAATTTATATCAATGGAATCCTAGAAATTTTTAATTCAAACAATGTTAAGAAAGGCGTATATTATGTTTGAATGAGAACTGAAATCATAAGTTTTTATTTCAATTTCGAATGTCAAGTCTAAGTTTGAAAAATTGTTGATACATTTCTTTTACTAATTTTGATACCATTTATTAAATGTAATAAACAATTAACATTTTGTTTATAACTACTATTACATCACATTTAGTTAAAATAAAATATAAATATTTATTCTTAACTTCAGTGTAAGAGAGGCTCAAATATAATTAAAACTTAATTTATTTTTGTCATTAAAATTACAGTTGACTACCGTTATAGTGTCAATATTAGAAGTTTTCATTGATCTCAGTAAACTTCAGTCATAACTTATCTAAAAGAATTGTCGATCTCTTATA
This sequence comes from Camisiidae sp., assembly GCA_034696325.1. NCBI lineage: Eukaryota > Metazoa > Arthropoda > Arachnida > Sarcoptiformes > Camisiidae > Camisiidae sp. Next base: position 3,530 of record JAQFZT010001238.1, read on the forward strand.
GATCCTCATCTTTACCGGTATGATAAATGCAAGCCTTTAAGTATCTTACTGTACAATCGCCTTCAAAAACATATGCAGAGATAACGGTAAATCCAATGATAAACTCAGATGAAACATGAAGGGAAATATAGAAATTTGAATATTAATGAGTATTACTATTGAGTAGTGGTTATGAGTTGTGAAACCCTTATAAATTCGCATGATTTTCGGTTCCTTTGATACTAAAAAGCCAATTATAGACTCTTGTGCCAAAATAAGTTTACATCTTTTAAAATTCTTGTAAAACACGTTTTTTGTATAGCTTTAAAGTTATCAAAAATCACTGTGAATGCATTGTTTTTAAATAAATATACTTTAAACAATTAAAAGACACTTTATTGCATAGCTTTTGTTTGAAACTTGTAAACTAATTTTTGCATTTCACTCTACATTATAAATATAGGTATCGTTTTGTCCCATACTTTTATAAGCATATATTAAGTTATTGCTCAATCCGACAATATTTATACGACTATTCGCTAAAACATAGAGAGGTAGGAGAAAAACTTAATTGCATAACAACAAAGTTTTCAGTGTAAGCGAGAGTAATAATCATTGAATCGTTGAAAATAACTTTCTCTTATTTAAAAGTTTAATAAATAAGAAATGAATGAACAAAACAAAGAATTTCTTGAAGCATTCGTTAATAAAATCTTAGAAAACATTTCACGCTTCAAATATATTCTTGATGTTGTTTTACTTCTTCTAAATGAGTAGGTCTTGATTTTTTGATGACTTTCGGAAATATACTGAGTAAAAGTGGCGCCTTTTGACTGCATGCAGGCCTTCAACCGGAAAGTTTTATGCCATAAAATATTATAAATGATATCTTGGAAAACAAATCTAGTGTTTTAGACAAATAAAGTCTATTCTAAAGATTTCAAATAAAATATACTAAAAATATTAAAGAAATCAAATGGTTTTGTGAAAAGTTCATATAAACTTGTTGTAAAAATAGTGCTAACTTTTAAAATATTTAGAATAACTTTTACAATTTATGATTATTAATGACATCCTATGAATTAATTCCCTCGCAGTACAGATGAAAAAGAAATATGATTCTACACATCTGTAGCCATTATTAATAAGATTTGAAACATTTTGTGTTGATTGTTCATCAATATTTGGATCAAATTAACTTAAAAATTCATTAATAATACCAATTGATTATTAACTATCATTAATATTTTATAAATCTTATTAATCATGATTATAACATGTTTAGAATAGCATTTATTTTTTTCATCATTTATACAAGTGATATAAACATAATGATCGTCAGTCAGATACAAATTGAAACTGTTTTCAAATGATTTTATTGATAAAGAAATAATTAATGAATATTTCTTACTTCGATAGATTTGACTTCAATAAATTAGAAAACAACTCGTCTAGAGATCCTATTTTTCAAATGATTTTTTCAACAAAAAGTTGTCTTGTATTGAACTCTAGAATTGTGTGAAAAACTAATTGAAACTCATTTCCTTAATTTATTATTTTGACAAAAAAATTGACTCGAAATATTTTTTATTCCATTCTTTCCAATCAAATAGATATTGTATTGTTTGTTATGTCTGCAAAATTGTATTGAAATGAATCATTTGAGATAAGTGTCATTCCAGTAATTGGACACTGAAAAGGCTGATGACAGCAATTGCTTTTTCGGTCTTCAACTTCATATGTATCTATAATTACTTCTATAAAGTAGAGATTGAGCTGAGTATGAGTTCTCATACAATTGACTGAATGGGACGATACAAAAGATGTGCTCAAAATTTGAGACAATGAGAGTTAAAGAGGAGTAGAGAATAGGAAACAGTGGGATCAGTGGTGAGGACAGTGACATCACTGACAGGCAAACAAGAGTGACAACAAAAGGTTTTTTACAAAATATTCAGAATCACATTCCCCTCAATGACAATCATGTAAGTCAATAGTGAAGTGAAGCTCAAAGAATATGAAATAGTCTCTGAGTCAGACTTTAACCAATACTATTGTCAATGAAATAAGGATGAGGACACGCGTGTATGAAAAATAATGAGTGTCTCAATGTCGACAACATCTGCTCGATTAGGCCCTCATATTTTGAATCTCAAGTTAGATCAGAAATGCATTACTTTCGAGGAGTCAACTCTCGATTATCTGATTAAACGATTTCAATGCAATTTCATATTCCCATTGAAACAGAAATGTCATGATTAACACTATTCTAGAAATATAATAAATTGTAAAATATATAAAACTAGACAATATCTGGATTGGGATTCAAATCAAATAAACATTTCAATGGAAAAACTTATGAATAGTTTGTAACAGACATTAAGTTTTGGTGAATCACTTCCACTTCCAATTGATAACAATATTCAAAAAGAAAAGAATTACGCGGCAGTCGATAACTGTATGAGACATATCCTCGACATCATCCTATGTGGTCATACAGTTTCGCCAGAAGGGGTTCATTGGCAGACATCCGATCGGTTTGAATAAATTGGATGCAAAGGTTGTGGCGCTGTTGAGATATGCATCACAATCATACTCGAGAACATTATAGCGTTTCGCTCTCATTAATCATTATGTATTAATAGCCTTTAGCCATATTTGTATCCAACTATAACCAGAAACTACTTCACATTTCTAAATGCATGTGAGCTCTGCATGTGATTAGTTTGTCATAGATTTCATAGAGAATAGAGTGGAAGACCAGACACTCAAATATATTAAAATTCATTTTTAAAATGTCAAATACAATGAGAAATAGGAATTTTTCAGATAGAAATCATTTGATTAGAGAAGACCGCCGTCGGGCTATTGTCTGGATATTAAGTGTAAGAGAGATGTGACACAACTTTTACAATTCGGCTCAAAAACTTGAAACAGTCGAACATTCGGTGAGTCAAACAGTAATGCAATAAAATGTGTGCCATTTTGTCATCTTCTTTGATATAGTGAGAGAAAGAGAGTGTAAATGGCATAAAGTCACTGAATATATCAACTGCTGGGCTTTCTGTCAATCAAATCGGATTTATATTACAATAAAAAGTACGCATTTATACTATTAACAAGTCATATGAATTAAAAATGTGACTCATTTTTCAATTAAATAGTTGTTAAGGTTGACACCTCTCTATTCAATCGAGTTTCACATTTTTTAAGTGAGTGAACATTTCAAATGCAGATGAATGAACGCTTACGAGTCGGAGAAGTTGTGTTCAACAAAAGATTTAAATATTAGGAATATATGAGACGCAGAAAACCCCTTAAATGCCACAATTGTGTTGTGTCACTAAGCATTGCAGTCAAGTGCACGTCAAGCACTTTTGCATCTATTACAGAATGAAACAGAGTATTCATTATTTAATTTTATGAATTCTATCTATAAAAGCATTTATGGATTTTCTCTCCAAATATCGATTTAAATACATTTTTTCATTGAATTAAGATTTATATTACATTAATCTATTGAAATGAATCAAACTATTGTTTGCGTCCATTTATTGTAAAACTGAATCATTTATTATAAATCAAATCACATTGTGTGGTGTCATTTGTATGACTTGAATAATTTGCAAACCATTAATGAGAGCATAGCAGAGATGCTCTTCATTTTTGGAGTCCAATTAAATTTATTGCTCACGAGTAGACATGAAGGGAGACGTCGTAAGGCAGTGAGAAGTGATCCGCTGAATCTCTTTGCAGATAATGAGGGGTCAAATCTGAAAACATATCCCAAACAAGCAGTTTGAGTATTGCTTAATGAGCAGAGCCATAGTCAGTAACACTCAAACTTTTATATTCTGAACGATCGACTGCACACTCCAAAAGGGACTTTCGTTCTCTTTTCATTCTTAACCCACAACGCAAGCGATCATATCCTCGTTCGTTAATAACCTCGGATTAACAACAAGAGGAACAAGAGCTCGTGTGTTAGACTGGCTCGCGGTTGGACGTCCTATTGCATGATTCACCAAATATACTTGGGTTGTCACGAGTGTTCTTCAGTATAAACCATTCGATAGGACAATAGTATAGACACACATCAAAGGAAGGAAATAAAAGTATATCAATACTGATCTCAATATATCATCACTACAATTGACAACTTATCAGTTGATTCCAAATGCATTGATGTCCATAATTTCATGGAATAAAATGGGATTAGTTTCAGTTATAACATTGTGATTCAAACATAAATCTACTTTTGGGTACAATGTTTTATTGCTGTAGATAATTGTTGTATGTTTTTCGCTTTGACACGCAATCTATTTTATATATTATTTGAGTGCACATTAATATCAGGAGATGAGTAAAACAAAATGCCCGAGTGATTAGCACTGACGTCTAATCTGTTATCTTACAGATTTCCAAATGCTTTTTTCCGCCAACACAGAGAAAAACTAGTCTGTTATCGAAGAGAGAGAATAAGTTAGAGGGAAAACAATCAGATAAAATGGAAGCGGCGCCGGACGTATGGACTGTGCTCTACTCTATCACTTAGAAGCTATGAGTAGACCTCAGCCATTATCATATAAAAAACTCGATTTTTCACTACAATAGTAGACGCTGTTCATAAAGATTAAAACTGATCTAATCGACTGATTTCCAGTTTTATAGTCTTTGTATTTACGAGTTAATAGTGTTAGTGAAGTGTAATTTCACTGTCTATAAAGTATTTAGTACTTTATTTTATTTTATACTTTTCCAAATCCTCAGTTTAAGTATTCCATTGAAATGATTGAAATAATAAAAATCACTTCTTATTTACAGCTCTTATTTATCAAAGCTTTTTATTTGCTTGAAATAAAGGAAGCATTTTATTATATAATACTATTTAATACATCTTATGCTAACATATTCGGATATGATATTATACAAACTACTATATAAACTACTATTTCCTTATGATTTAGTGGCACACATTTGTTCAAATGTCTAACGATATTTTGTGTATTATATGTTATATTTTAGTATTATTTACGAGATGACCAAAGCTAGTGTCACAGCGAAAATGTTGTTCCCATGTATGAAGTCTGTGCTACTGATAGGCTCCTAAAGCCTTCTCACTTGCATTTATTGATAATATAATAATATATAACTGCGTACAGCTGTGTCTAAAAGCTAGCACTAAAATTGGTGTTGTCTATAACTGTTAAAGAGGATTAGCATAGAGTGAAAGTGAATGCAAGTATGGGTAAAGTTAATAACGATGGTTTCCGGCACTGCACACATCGTCTAAAAGTTTCGCCAAATCTCATACTCATTGCTTTCAAGTGATGCGTTTCGCGCACTCCAAGTCCAAAACATGTGCAATTTGTAGACAACTTTTCCAATACGTATATATTAACAAATTTCATATATTTTTGTTAGCATTTCACTACATATTATTACTTGTGATAATACCATAGAATAGGTCTACGCGTTTGCAATTTCTAAAGTTTATTAACTCTAGTAATAAAGTATAACTTTAGACTCGACTCATAAAAAGAAAAGTCATATAATTTTATTTAGTCTCACATAAATTGAAACTTAATGCGTGCAAAAAAAGCTTCCATATTATCTATTTTGTAAGCATGTGTTAAGATGAGAAAAGTTCACAAACTTTTATACGAAGACAACATATAAGTTATAATAAGTTTATTGTCGATATATTGCGATCAATGTATCTCAAAGTATATCAGATGCTGTTTATCGATGGAATTGCAGGAAAACTTTTGCCAAATCCCTGTTTGTATGCTTGGCTTCATTACTAAGAAAAAGTGCCCAAATTTTAATAAATTCGTCTCACGTTCGCAGAGCATTCATAACAGTTATAAGCAATTCAGTTGTTTGTGCCCAAACCCGTCAAAAGTTATTGCAAGTTTGAGCAAAAGTTAAGTTGCTTTGTGTGAGGGACTAATACAGAAATGCCATAAATATTACTTATTGTGTAACTAAATAACATTCTTCTTTTACTGTCACATTAAAGTTTAGCTTTAGTACCACAATATTGACATTATATTACATAAAAAATAATACTTTCATATTGCGTGACTTCGATTGGATTTGTTATAACTCTATATTAAACTCAGATTATTAACTGTTTACGTGTGCGAAAATTGAGACCTTTTTTGATTACAACCCATAAACTATTGAAAGTTTGATCTTGTATTGACTTGATTTGAAAAGAATGTCAAAATGAAAAAAGATATATAAAAATTTAATGAAATAAAACTGAAATTGATTCGCACTATTAAATCGATCGACTATTTAAAATTGAATAAAACTTCTTAAAGACCCAATTGTTTACTACTTATCGAAAACTAAAGTTTTGCTCAAACAATCTCAATGCAGTTGAGAAAATATGATCAAAATATTTGTAAAAGATTAATGATAAAAGTAAAGAGAGGCGAGTGAGTAGAGAATTGAATTGAAAATTCCAGAATGATATAGCATTTGATAAAATATAGTTTTATAGTATATGAATGATAAGTTATGACATGTGCTCACTTCATGTGTTAGCCATGGCTTCATGAACTATATTTGTTACATAATTTTAGGCTAAAATAGTTCATCAGTACTAGACTCGCAAATATGTGATAATTTATGGCACAACAGCTAATGGAATGTCATAAATAAATATATGAATTGACTGCTCATGCATTTAGATGAATCTGTATAATCGCCATTCCTGAGAGGTCACCAAAATCTGAGATAAATATATAAATCTGCTCAAGAAAGCCAAGATTTTAGTGTTAATAACATTTTCAGTACATAACTTTGGCTGCAATTTATAACTAAATTACTATAAATTGCAGACGAAAACATTAAAAATATATTTATATCTACTTAACGTTTTTATATAATTATAAGATATAGCCATAAAATAGCGATTAAAATTATAGACCATATTCTAATGACAAATTCTTGCTCTACAATTGTGATAACACACCGACCGAATGAGAAGTTGCATTTACAAAATGCACTTCACTATGAAAAGCACTCTGAATAAGAAATAATATCTTATCAAAGTCATTAATCGGGTCGAATCAATTACTTTGTTTATATGTTAGTTTGTTATGCACTTATATTCGTATTGAGAGACAAGTTTGGGAGACTTTTTTACTAACAAAAACATACACATGAGTGGTTGGAGTGGTCAAAAAGCTAATTAGCAAATGGACTTTACATTAAGTCTGTGAATCGTAAAGATAATAAACTCATTTGATTGGGTGACTAGAGTGAGAACACTAGCGCTTTTCTGACACTGATCTCTTATTGTTAAGACCAGCAACTGTTCTTCTCTTCTCACTACTCAGTCAGGGAGTCAGTCAAAATGTGTGAGTGTGAGTGTGTGTGGTCTAACCTAATGGAAAGCTAAATCAAAACATACATCAATAAATCCCTTATAGCCTTCAGCAACAAATTCTCAATATATATCTTATATTATATTCTCATATCTTTTTCGTAGGTGTTTACTAGGGACACATTTTTGAAGGAAATCAAGAGTGTGTATCATTTGGAAAAAGAAGCAAAAAAAGAAACATAAGAGAATAGATTTGTGAAGTGGATCATTGATGCGAACGACTCAATCCAGATATGCCTCGGGTTATTGCAGTTGCTATGACAGCAAATGCTTAGGTATGAGTCTTATATCTATAAAAGTACACCTTTTACTATATAGCAGCTAAAAAATCTTTGCTATTCTGAGATATGTTTCCATTAGAGGAAAAAATTATACGTTTCGAGCTTACATTTCAGGTTGAAAAAGGGTATATCGAAAGTATGAATTTAAGCATAATTTAAGTTAATACCAAAAAGAAAAAGCTTCTGCATCTCCAAAAGAGGCTCTAAGCCCTACATTCTTATTCAAAAAGGCATTATATATGTTGCTATCATAACAAATGAATGATTGCTTTTATTCTTTAGTAGACCTGTTTCCTGACTCAGTTTATTTCACTTCCGTTTACTTTGACACTAATATTGGATAATATATAAAAATCGATGAAAAAAAGAGAGAAAAAGAAAAGCAATGTTATGCAGAATTATCTGCAAAGCAAACACTGGAGGCGCTCACTATCACTGTCAATAATAATATGCACGATTCAAAGCTTTTCTCCCGAATTTACTCGAATAAGGAGTCTTTACTTACTGCGAGTTCTGGTCTACTCATTTCAACGCAATTCACTTTTCAATGAGAACATTGGGGTATCTCTTTCATAGAGTCGATATCTCTCTCTAACCACTGAATCTTTATATCCCAGTGGACTGTAAGAATCGAAGTCGTTTATAACAACAACACCACAAACCATGCATTTTGTATATCTCATTGAACCTAAATTTATAAACACCCAAAATATTGCTTGAGATTCAGGCAGAGAAATCGAGAGAAATCGAGGGATAGAATTACATGATTTATAGCGAAATCCATCACTCACTCCAAAATTTAATAACGACATGTTCTCACATGATTATTAAGAAATTTTTCAATAAAAGGAGTGTCAGAGAACTCAACCTTATCTTATATATGGTAGAGCTTTGAGATTCTGCTCTTAATAGAACAGTATTGACTCTTTTTTCCTAAAATCAATGCCTTTCAAAATCAAAGACTTCTTAAAGACGAGCGTAAGTCATATTCTTTTAACATTCGAGAAACAATAGAATAAATATAGTGTTAAAGAAAATGATTTACAGTTTCTCCAAATAATTTACTGCTAATGGCTATGCAATAAAAGTTGGCTCCATTCAACGAATTCACTGTTTTGACATTTTTGTGCCTAACATTTCCATTATTTATGAACTATTTTATCTTTTAAAAGCAAAATAACTGTTGAGTTACTCACAAGTCAGCAACTATTGTAAACAAGTTGATTAAGTATAGCTTAATTAAGTGGATATCAATGAATAGTTTGTATTTCTACTATTTGTTTGCTTAGACTATTTCCTCCAAATCCTTCTAATTTATTTTCACACCTATTATTCAATAGAAATGTCTAACACTTTAATAACTTGACACGAAAACATCAAATTTTGATTTTCAAATAAATCTTTTAAACAAAATATTTCATAAAACAAAATCTGATTTGAATTGAAAAATATTTTGCATTCTACATAACTTTGATTTTGAAACAGAAGTCGATATTTCTTTATAAATTGATGTTTAAGTTAATTTCGCATCAAATAGTCTTCTTGAAACAAAAAATATTTTCAATTTGTGAACTTTCTGAGCAATAGAATTCATGAAACTTTCATTACATGAGAATTTTATGTAATACGTAATGCCTAATGATAAATGAAGACAAAGGTTTCTTATAATTTCTTCATTACTCGAAACCTAAATCTAAGCAATTGTAACAATGAATCATTCGCTGATAATAAGACCAAAAATGATGATTATTATTATGATTATGATGAGAAAAGTAGAGGCACATCAAACTATCACAAAGATTGCTATTCTTGAGATGATTGAGTGTCAAAGAGATGTCATTGTCTGAAGTTACACAATGACACCGACATTATTATTGATTCTTATGACAAATTGTAACAATCGTTAGGCAATGCATAGAAGTTTAGTACAAGCAATAAAAGATTGCATCCAATATACGGAACTTCGTGTTTATTTAAAGTAAAACCAGGCTTTTATTGCACTCTATGTGTTAAGGTTTTCGCCACAAGTAAATGAAAAATATTTTATCTGTAATAATCATCTGAAAAACAATTTTTAATAATTAGTTTATTAACATATACTCCGAATATATTCATAATGACATATTTTCTTTCCATAAAAGATAATCAAGAGTTTATTATGTATTTGAATTATGCAATTATACTAAACATATAATTTTGTTTGAATTAATATAGAAATTAAATGAATAATGCAGACTATAAAACATAAGTAGAACATCAAGATATTGAAATACAATTTCATTTTAAGATATTAATGATATTCATTTTTTATTCAATCAATAGTAAGTTATTCCTCAATTTTTTCCTATCAATTATAATTAAAATATCTTAAATTATAGGCAATTCAAAAACTATGCCCTTAATTAAAATGTTTGGTGAGATCATTAAAAGGCAATTTTTTATTTCGTTATTTTAGTTATCTAAGTGTCGATCATTCAATTTCAAAAAACTATTTCAGAAATAGGTTCTCAAATGTTCACTGACTGAAAAATTTATTTGATGGCTCTTTAAATTTTATTTATGGTAATCACTACTTGAAAGTTGAATATATATTCAATAAAGTAATGCTTTTTTAGCATTAAAATCGGAATAATCTATAAATAATAATTGTTATTTATTTGATGTGTTGAATAATGAGCTTTGAGTGCGAGCGTCAACACTAAAAATTTAAATTTACAATAAAGTGCAAAATTAGACTAACAAAAAAACTTTTTATAATTCAAAATAGACTTTGAAAATTTTTCAGACATTTTCGAAAGGAAGGGAAATCAGGACAAAGCCATTCACACTTTTCCAATGATGAATCGACTCTTTGAGAGAATAAAATTTATGCCTTTTAGGTGTTAGACCCTCTTTTTAAAAGCATAGTTCAGTTTAAATAACACTAAAGATGCTCTCAACTGAATTATATGTTAAGGAAAATTAGCCCGTCATAGGATTCTAGCAAATTATGTTTATGTGTTAATTGCAGTTTGAACTCTGCAAAATGGGGGTACAATTGGCTACCACTTACTGCAACCTTAACCAGTTATTTCGATAGCCCAGCGATAAAGTAGACTGTATGGTAAGTGTAACTTTTAGCTCAACGATGCGAAAAACAGACGCCAACCGAACAAGTTATGCATGAATGGCTAACTTTACAAAACTCTTGTCAATGTCATATACATATGATATCGAACAACAAGTTGGCAAACCGTTAAATACATATTTCTCAAAAACTAACTTTTCAACTAGTTTTACTGTTGATGTCAAAAATACAAGACACTTAATGGTAACACAACAAGTTTATAACATGAATGTCAAACGATGCTCAATAACAAGTGATTTTTCTTATTTTCTCAAAATTTAGAACTTAAGCTTAAGTCATGCATCAAACATACATGTAGTATTGAAAATGCTATCTTGTTTACTCAGTTTCATCGTTGAAAGACATGCAAAATAGACATAACTTTTTAAACGCATTCTAGTTTTGGATTTATCTCTAACAGAATATGACAATATATAATGAAATTCGATTTTTGCAAAGGTTTATCATTATGAAAGCAAAGCAAAAGCGTATTTATAAAGCATATGAAAGCAAAGGATTAACGTATTTAAAATGTACGCCAACAACAAAAATTTCTATTTATGAATAAATAGTTTCCATAGTTTGACATTTTGAGTTTATTATGAATCTCATAAATCTTGTATATTTATGGAGGATTGAACAGAATAACAGGATTACAGAAAAATATAAATGAAAAATTCATATTTTCTCACTAAACAAACTTTAGTATAAGATATATTGCAATTAAAGTATAAAGCAATATCGCAAGGCTTTCAATATAAAACACAGAATAAAGTTATAAAAAATTTGTGATATAACAATCGCATTCTTCATTAATATGTAAGGCTTTTAAAATAACTTAATCTTCTTACTCGATATTAAACAACTTAAATTCTAAAGTTATAATATAATGCATGAATGGTTGCAGTAGAAAATAGTAAAATATGTTACATAATATTAAATATACAGTAAAAATATAGTGAATTACGGCATATGAGAGTAGTATTAAGGAGAAAAATGTTGAATTGTTTGCTAGAAATTAGCTTGACTTTTCTCATAGAAGTCGGATGCCTTTCGTTGACGTGAATTTGTACTAAACAGTTATATCTGGTTCTCACACAGATCAAATGTTAAAAGGTTAGGTTAGGTTAGGTTTACACTGCATCACAACAATATTCTTTTATTTAAATATAAAAGTTCAGTCCAGCTTACCATTTAAATCATTTAATTTATGATTTCATTCAAAAAAATTACTTATAATTTAATTCAATAATTAGATTTAGTAGAAAAAGTACAAATTGTTTCAAAAGTAGAATCTAGAGATAATATTTAGAAATGTAGAACAACTTATTATAACTCATTTGAAATCACAAAACTATCAATTTATTTTATTCTTACTTTTTAAAATAGCGAGGAATAAACCCTGAGTTTGAAAATAAAATTCAAATTTTTCATTTTGTAAATCAATTAATACTTAATTCAACAAAAGGTTATTTTTGCAATATTAAAGTGAAATTCAATATATGACAAGAGCTTCTTGTTTTCATTGATTACTTTTACGCAGTACTAAACTTTTATTTTATTTGAAAATTAAAACTAAAGTTTTAATTTGTTGTACTTATTGTTTGAATGAGTTTTGAAAATACTCTTTTATTTAAATTGGACGGATTAGCTTATAATAATATAACATAACAATACTAGTGATAAGTGTCTGTATATACTTGTAAAAGAATTGCATATGCAATTTGAAGTACTGAACGGAGTTATTCGTGTAAAAAAATTAGAATCCAATTTAGTTTAAATATGAAGTGATTCTAACCATACAATGCCATAATAATGGCTAAACATACAAATGCAATAGAATGCGTTTTCATTGTCGGCCAAATCATGAATAAGATCGTAAAGAAAACATCTCTCCATTTTAAATGGAGTGGCATTAGTCTAAAAGCGAATGCTATTGCAGTAGCAGTTCGATTGCATACATAATTAGTTGGGGTCACATTCACTATATGGACCTAACTTTCAATTCTAAATCTAAGGCATGACAAATGAATGGTGAAAATGGTTTGGAAGTGGAAACGGTTCACATTAGCAGCATCGACGAC
>JAQFZT010001239.1:0-16369 GCA_034696325.1 Camisiidae sp.
TAGAAAATGAATGCAGAATAATAAAGATTTTTTGCTGTTGAAAAAAACAAAGTATATGGTAATCAGATTAAAAGAACTTCAAATGTGCCAAAAAATTCTAGTGGCACGACCTCCCACTTTGACCTCCCACTTTGACCACCAAGCCTTCAGTCACGAGTCAATAAAAGTATAGGTGAAAACTTGAGCAAAAAAACCCAAATAAGTGAGAAATGTCTCTGTCTTTACATATTGTGTTATCATAAATATATCAAATTTAATGCCTAAAAGAAATGTTTTATCATCTTTAACTTTCCATTTGATTGCCTCAATGAATTGTTAAGATAGAAAATACTTTAGTAGAGAACGCTTTTATATTTATAGAGAGTATAGCAGTGATTTCCTGATACTCGCAAAGGAAACGCATTGACTTGATTGCGTTGGGCTAAAGCCATAATACAATGTGAAATACACGAAATTGTGCACATGAACAGAATCACTCTCAACATTTAATGAGAGACCAATATCAGCACATGAAAGAGGATGATGTTGATGATAGTAGGGGAGGGGGTACACATCCATTCAAGAAAGCATAAGAAACAAACAAATGATAAAAGGATGCTCAGAATCAAATACTATTTGACACACCTAAAAAAATAACGAAAAGACTCTCTATACTCTCTATGAGCAACATTAAAATCATAATAAAAATATATAAATAGTTGGCTTATGAATCATCTCTTCATGCGATTGTTCTAATCAAAGCCCACAAATCCATATGAAATAGTAAAAAAAATTTATGACACCTACAAAGGTAGTCATTATATTGTATTTTGGAGATAATACCATATCCTTACACACCATATGGACGAACAGTTTAAAGTTCATATTTAGGGGTTGAAAGAATTACCTTTTAAGGGCCGAGAAATCAAACAAATTGCTCTGTTCATTGTGTCAAAGAAAGACGATGGGGTTGCAAATGGTTGCAAATATCATTTTCGGGGTTAGAAAATAGTTTATTGTGTCGACTGAATGCCACTTTTATCAATTTAATTGTATTTTCAATGATTTATAGTTTAGAAGAAAAAAAATGTCATTTAAATGAAATACTCTCTACTCATACTTAATATGCAAAGAAATAAGAGAGAAGAATGAAATTGTGATAATAGCAAAGGCAGTGCAACAGATGCATCGACTTCTTCACAAATTGTTAGATGAGAACTGCATTTATGAAATGATGATATAATATCAGTAAAATAAAAAGAGAAGCGTCGAGAGAAGCAATGATTGCCATATAATAAGCAGTAGTGTTGCCGATGACAAACTGCCTGAGGCATAGTTTTATGCTCTTTTGTTTTGGCAATTCAAAGGGGGACAGCATCGGGACAGCAGACAATCATTGAGACAATTCATTGAACTTCACGTGATAATCCGGCCAAAGATATTATAATAGGAGTCCGCATACTCTTAATGTATAGCATAAGTATAATAGAACTATCCTTTTCACGCAAGAAGACTAATACTGATTGCTAGCGAATGCTAAGACACAATCTGCATCCATAGTGGGTTAGGTCACTCACACGCCCCTTCAGGCGCAACGGAAATCACTTTTAAGTATTAGCCATAGTTATAGTTATATAATATCTCAAGTGCCGATTAGACATCTTGTTATGACAATATCAAAGCTACGCGATAATTATTTCTCCATTAAAGTGGGAATTATTCCCAATACGTAATACTTCCATACAATATCATACTTTCGGTCTTAAGGCTTGTGAGAAAATTTATTTTGATGAGCGCCTGACCGATCAAAAAATGAGGTTTTCTGAATATCATAATAATAATAATAACAATAATCGAGGCTATTGAGAATTCAAGTGATGGCCATCGGCTATATGTAGGTGTTCATGCATATAGTAATGGTTAAGACAACCGAAAACCAACCAATTATTTCTGTTCACTTGTAATTTACCTCAAGAAGAGATAATATATAATAGATTATAATAACTAAAAATAATGAAATACTCATTGGACACCGAAACTAAACTGAAAATATCAAATTGTTAATTGTAACCAAGACTTTGAGCGCTTCGGTAGTCCTAATAATTGGTCCCACTCGATGAGAACCAAACAATTAATTGAGCAATGCTTCCATTTAGGAGTAATCAAACTTATAAAAGTGACCCAATTGGACATGCATTTGCTGTGTTGGGAACATTGACTAAACAAACCGAAAATCAAAAATACCTCTTGCATAACACACAGTTAGTTATCAAAATTGCTGCCAATTAACGTCAATTGAAAATCATTCTCACGTAAAACTAAATACAACTTTAATGACAATAATAAACTGAGACTAAAAAAAGCATTTATTTGAAGAAAAAACTCAACCCAAAACTGTTGGGTGATTGTACTTAAGTAGAGTTACGTTAATTAAAATTGCTTTTTTCTAATAAAATACGCATTAATCTAGAGCTCCAATAGTATTACTGAGCTTTATGTTAGAGTTCAGTTCAAAATCTGTACTCTTTCAGCAATAAGTTATCGAATCAATTAAAATAGATTGAATGAATGAATATATTTCGATAGTGTGTGCTTTAACTGAATAAAGTCATAAATTAGAATTATTTTCCACCGGATTTTAAGGTCATTATTTAATCAAATGGTTATCGACTTCATTAAATTTTTTACCATTAGTCAGATAGTATCAGGTTTCCTATCAATCAATTTTACTCATCAATTTGAGTTTGGGAATTGCTTTTCTGATTTGATTTGATTCGATTGGTTCCAATTTATTTAATTACCAATTAGTTCTAATTACAAATTATACGAATCAATGAGTCTTCAATGTAATAAATGCTAGATTAAAAAGCTTTTTTATATCTTATATTTATATTATTTATTAATATTTGTCAAGTTTATTCACATCAAATAATTTGATGATGAATATCATTAATTTTCAACCAATATAAGTATATGTTATGAAACTTTGAAACTGCAATAAATCGAAAATATTCTGGGAATAGTGTACTCGCACACTAATATCACGATTTTAAGCAGAACAGGTGAAGTCAAGGCCAATATTAGGTCCTGTTTTATTGCACTCAATATTTCCAAACTCTTACCACTAAAGTGAGAGTTATATTTTTAAATATTCTTTTCTTTCAACATTTTTAAGTGATGAAAGGAAATATCAATTGAAATATTAGATAAAACATTAAACTGTGAGAGAGATATAAAAGTTACCAAAAAAGCATTTCAAAAAGAAGAGCTGATGGCAAATTAATTTATTCATTATAAGGGATAGATAGAGCTTATTGGTGTCGGTGAAAGTCTTAAGTTTTTAAAAACAAATTTTTATGAGTTTGAAAAATAAGCAATTATTGGTAAAACCACTTAAGATTATCATTTATATATGATATATCATTGAAACTCTGATTTCTAATTATTCTAACATTTCCCAAACGCTTGACATGCCATGTATTTATAGATAAAGTATTTATTGAATGGCATTTTAGCCTTTTTAAGTGAATTTGTCATTTTAATTTAATGTCTTAATCGAAATTTCTCTTATAAATTAAATGACACTAACATTAAAAGAAGAAAAACAATACAAATTTTTTACTTAAATTGTTTTGTTTTACTAAAATAATATAACTAAAAAAGTTTAATTAAAATCTCAGTATACATTAAGAATGCATTAACATTTTCCTACGAACTTCTTATTCAACTGAAAAAAGCTTTTATTATTTAAAACATTTTAATAAACTACTGGTTAATATTTAATTTTTACTGATTATGTAAAGATTATGAGCAATAATTTTATTCAAATTCTACGTTTAGATTGAAAATCCATTTGAAATAAGATTTGATAATTTTTATTGTCTCATCTAATTGTTAATTCCAAAGTTTTATTACTGAAACCGCAAATAAAAATTGCTAACGTAATAGGTTTTTTGGTTATTCTACACTCGAGTAAAGATTGAATTTTGTGAAAATATATTTGAAAAACATTGTTACACAACAAGACTATAAGAAGAAAAATAAGTTTAGGAAAAGTTCTCCTACGAAGAAACCATTAAGGCTTTCCAATAAGAATGTTTTGTGCAATTTTTCCTTTATTAAAAATATTCAAAGATTTATATCACAGTAAGTTTACTTTATTGATATTACCACCCAAAACAAGCCCTTTAATGGCGATAATGTAATTCAGTACAGTCTCAATTTCATTTGAGCTCTTTTACAATTTATGACTCAGCTTCAGAACAAAATTCTCAAAATCTACGTTTGGGAACGATTTTCTTCTCTATTGATAAGGTTTGTTGAGATTTATTGTGATTGAACTAAATTTTAAGTGTCTTTTTTAAACTATAACTATTAAGAGGTCAGACATCTCCAAATAGCTTAACTTTCATCAAAAATTTGTTAAGAAGTGAACTAAATATTAAAGAATGAGATTTGAAGTAAATTTTCGTGGCTTTAATAAATCACGATTTGCTAACAATTATAATCTGTAACCCGAAAGAATATTCGATACACTCATTCGATCATGTCTGCAATGTTTGCAATTTAAAGCAATACATATATAAGTGATTAATGAATCGATCGTGTCGATCGTGATTATGATGACAATAAGTCAGGATTAACTAAACTGCCTCTGTCTAGTGTGATATTTCTGCTTTTTCATAGTTAACGTTCAATTTTTATCTTCTTCAACAAAATCAGGGCCGAACGAAACTTCGACTTCTGAACTCTTTTAATTTTATATTATTTATCTTTAAAGGAAGCATTGATTCCGGGAATAAATATTTACAATATATGATGCAATTGCATGAGGTTTCAAAAGATTTATCTAACAAAAGCAGGTTATGGTTTGAGTGCTTCAACTTTACTGTAAAACAAGAAATGTCAATAACTCAACTTAAAACCCTCGAATACTCGGATCTTTGCTTTCAAACTCAATATATAAAATTCGATTAAACCTTAAATACTAAGAAAAAGCTAAAGAAGTGCATTAAAATGTAGGAGAACTGAGAGTGAATAGAAAGTGTTTAAATAACTTGTCAGTCAATTAAGTTGATCGAAGTGAACACTTACTAACGAACAACTACTGAAAGCTTAACATTAAGTTGAATACTCTGTAATTAACTATCAGAAAGAGTGTACAGTTTATAAATAAAGTTCAACTTATATTGACTTTATTATGTTGTAACCAAACAATAAATAAATAAAAGATGCAAAAATAAATTTTCAAGTGATTTTAATGAATATGTTTGCAAATTACTATTGAGGAATACTTCTCGAAAGACCCAATACTGGATAAGTAAATGGATTTTGAAATTTTTGCCAAATATAAGATGAAAAACAGGGAATTGAAACTTATATATGATTATAAAATTGAAAAAATGATAAATTTTTAAAGTTCATAAAATAAAGAATGGATTGTGTTATCTAAAAGACTGATAATTGGCGAGATGGGGATTGTTCTAATGTGAAGACG
The DNA here is from genome assembly GCA_034696325.1 of Camisiidae sp. Lineage (NCBI taxonomy): Eukaryota > Metazoa > Arthropoda > Arachnida > Sarcoptiformes > Camisiidae > Camisiidae sp. The sequence goes on from JAQFZT010001239.1 coordinate 5,477, forward strand.
TACTGATAGACTGTATTACATTAGAATGGCATTCGACACGCTATTGCCGTTTGAAGAAATGCTACGAATCAATTGCATGATAGAGGATAGAGATGGAGAATGATAGCAATAGCATTACACGCCACTAAATAACGTCCATTATATTTGGGTATTTGAATGGCGGGCTATAAAATGATGAATGAGTTTGTAAAATACTAGATTACTCTCTCCCCCGATGCCTCCCAGAAATGTTCAATACAATGGAAAGGAAAAATCAAACCGTTTATCAGATTCGACCTCATGTCTGGACATTGCTATTCAAGTTTTGATGATGATCGAGAAGAGCACGCAATTTGAATGTTATGCTTAACATTTAACTTTAAAAATGCTAAACAAGTCAAATGAAGCGATGAGGCGTTACTGCTTTCGCAGCACTGACTTACCAACAATTTAGACATGATTAGCAGCAAAAATTCATAATATAACTTATTTGAGGTCTTATACATTACATTATAGATATTGCTCTATCATTATCATTGACGAATTATAAGTTTGTTATTCATTCTTCAACTTTGAGTTTTTTATCAAATAATAACAGAGAAAAAGTAAACTTAACAGAGTTAACATCATCATTAACTATAAATTTAATATATTTGAAAGAGGGAGCTCTGAAGTACTGTTTGTAATTTTTCATTTGCTAAATAATTGAAAATTGAATGCAAAGGAAATATAGAAAAAACAAAAAACAATTAAATTAAGCAATAAAATAGTATGAGAGTTGAGTTGACTTTCGTATTATTATTTTAATTGGTAAAGTTACAAAAGCGAAACTAAAATTCATTAACCTGATAACTGATATTATTAGAGGAAAAATACTGATATCAAGAATTACATTCACAATTAATAAAATAAAACTCAAGTGCAAAATTAGATCACATGAGACCATAAAAAGCATTAAATGCAATAAATTAAACTGATAACTTCTATAACTTCTAACCGCAATAAAATTACTGCATTATGAAAAATTGACAGTTAAGTCAAGCATAGAGTAAGCGATTCATTGAAGTGAAGTGCAAAGTGAGAGATACCATAGCGATACATTTGAATATAAATTTTGACAGAACACAAATGAAAAGCTATCAAAGCCGAGGCAACATCGCAAAATCTATGCAAATTCATCAGAGCCGTCATCAATATGCAGCCATTCAATGAATTTTTTGCTTTAATACTATGATGAATTACAACATCATTTATTACTAATTATCTTAAAGATCCGGCTTTTCTGAATTTAAGCGATTTAAAAGCCATATCATATCAAAATATATCAATGAAATTCAACTATTTATAAATGAACTTTTCTATTACAGAAAAACAGTATTCAATTTATATCTCCTCTCAAAAGTTCGCTTATATAAACTTATTTTTAACAGTATAAACTTTTTTCTAATAGTTTCTCTGTTCTGCACATATAAAGGTAAAGCTTGAGAAAATGTCTGAAGCAAATGAAATGCTTAAATATGAGTTTCCAAATTAACTTTAGTTAAAAGAAACGTAATTCAAAAATTTATGTGATTCATGATTAATAAAAATTTTATCATACTTTTCGCACTCTAATCATGCACTATAAGAATGCGAGCCCAATAAATAAGAGAAACAAGTTTGATAAGAATCATTTACAAACAAAAAACTAGAAACACTAAAAACAAAGAAAGGCATAATTTATTTAATTGCCAAGTGATTGAATTTGTAATAAAAAATGGATAAATTGCACATGAAAACAATGGAATTACAGCCCAAGATATGATAACTCACCAGTTGTTTGACCAAATGTTTAAATATCTTCATTAAAAATCAATATAAGCCAAATGGCAACCACTTAGCAATATCTAATTTATGGCTTTCAAACATGGAATAATGAAATGTTAAAATCTTGAATTCATCTTCATCTGTCCGATGACTATTCAAGTTCATGAAATAATGTTTTAAAGTTAGTCTTTTAAAGTTATGGTTATAGTCACGATCGAAGATGAGAGCACACACATACACATTAAAATAAGTTGGTTTGTTTTACGCTAACCAACAAACTAGAGGAGGTTCACTGATTTATAATAATAATAATACAGTAATAACAATGCAATTATATGAGCAATGATATCAGCAATGGTATGAGCGATGACATATCATAGACTCAAACTTATAAACATATTAAAGACGTGACTATAGAGAATAGCTATGATTAAGATCACAAAAGTAACTTTAACTGATATCAAGAGTTATTCGAATTTATTTTTTGTGTTTGCAAAAAATCCACTCCAACAGCAAATAAGTGAGTTGGAAAAGCATCAATTATGCGCATAAGTTTTGCAAAAAGTAAGAGAAGAGATGAGAGATTGAGTGAATAGACCACTAAAATGTTAGACAAGTGCAAGTTTTACAAGCATGAGCCATGCAATGTGATAGTTTGCGATGTTTGCCAATGTAACCATTTACTAAACGTGTTGTGCAGTAGTGCGCAAATACCATACCGAAGTCCAACTATTGGTTCGTGAGGTGCGACAAAATATTAGTGAGATATGATAGTCCAACCAAGAATGGATCATAATATATCTTATTAAATTCATAACTCGCAAATAGTATGTAAAAGAAGAAAAGAAAGATCTAAAACATGTCAAACATTTTTGCCTTTTTAAACCCCTGTTCATAGAAAGCTCACATTTACTCCAATTCGATGGCATTAGATTAAGTTCACTTTTCTAGTATCGGAGAAGAATTTAGTGGTAGAGCTTCTATTTTATCACCAAATTCGAGCAATTTTTATTTGATGGCAATAAGTAGAAGACGTGACTCGCTCTCTCATTGCTCAATAATAGCCTTGAATGGCTAACATTATAAAAAAACGTCATTGTTTTATAAATATATATAACTCAAGATTGGGATTCGTGGGGATCGTTGAGGCGATATCATATAAATATCATATAATACTTCTTACTTAAGAACTTATGGCCATTGTCCTTGAGAGTAAAGCAATCATATTAGCATAGAAAACAATTGGTATGCCATAGTTTGCCAGATTCTGGCTTCAGATCATCATATTTCGGCTTTCTCTCTATCTAACTCTCATTCTGTTTCTCTCCACCCGATAAAAAGTTTATCTCTGCGAAAATTTTCTATTGAAATCCGGTCACGATAAAGGCGGTGATCAGATTTTAAGCGATGATTTCTTGCAAATGTTATTATTGAGAATGAAAATGGTTTAGGTATTGGGGCTGAAAATTGACTGAATATGAGAAATAAATTGCAAATAAAGCTTTAATACTGTCTTTATTTATATGATTCTGCCCTCAATTGAAATGCTTTGCCATTCGCAATAGGTATCAAAGTTAAGGGTAAGTTAATCGCATCATTCGCCCACTTTATGACATTAATTTGAGTTCTTCAAAGAATACTTTAATGATGATGATGAAGAAGAATAATCATTGCTAAATGCCTTAAAGTGTGATGCGTGCTGTGATGCACTGCGACGACACATCCCGTAACAAAGATATTTATCGGGCATTTCCCTTTCAATTTTGTCAGTAAAATTGCTTCGGAAAAGTTTATACACTAACAATAACATCCACACAATAATATTGTGTACTAATCATTCTTTTTAATGTCAATTTAGTTGCGTGTCTACATGACTGACCAATCCAACCAATCCAATGAGTCCAATGAATCTCAAAGTATTAACAATTCACGGATCAGAGCGGAAGTGGCTAATAACAGGTCAAACTTCACTACAATCGAACCCTTCGCTCAAGACATAACACGCAAAATACTATTTTTAATATCTTCGAGCATTTCCGGCCTTAAAATTAAAATCATGTTCACGTTTACTTAGGATGAGGTAACAATCAATTATTGCCATCAATGGCGTCGGATAATTAGCACATATGGGTTAAGACAAAAATATCATATAAGTCTAGCTTTAATACAGTCACGAAATAATTGTTTCAATAGTATTATACCAGACATATATAATATATGTTTTAAATAGAATTTATTTATTACCTATTATCACATGTCCGCCTCTTTTTCTCTCAACTTATTCTTTTTGTTAATTGTAATCAAATCAAGCTTTAAATGTGTTCATTAACATCCAAATATATAAACTAAGTTTATAAAGTAACTTAAAATTATACAATTTCACAATCATATCTTAATGACATTGAATATGACTGAAGTATACGTTGAAGTTCTTTACTGACATATTTAGGGTTTATTGAGTTACAAATATTTGAAGTTTAGCAAAAAGATTAATAGTTTTGAGTTAAACAAAAGCGAATTCAAGCAAAATCTAAAAATCATATTTCTATTCTTATTGAAGAATTGTATGAGATCTACGAGAATCTAAACTTAACATTAAGACTCCTCTAATAAACATAGTTCATGATAAGAATACTGAATTGAGATTTCTTGGATTCACTTCAAAAAATTTGCTCAAATTAACTGCGATTTAAGAGCTCTGTTTAAATTTATTTATTTTTGTTCATTAATGTTTTAATTTGTAACATGAATAGTAGCAAAACACTTATATTTTAAACTATATTAGAGATGTGAAATGTATGTATTTATTTCGTCCAAATATGTACGAAAATATAGCAAAAAAATGCACAAATGTTTCTTAGAATTAGTTTTAAAAATGTATAAGTTTTCAATAATTACTTTGGAATGGATTCATAAACACAATAACTTAATTGAATTGATATGGAAGAGACAAATCTAATTAAAATATTAACAGAACTAAGAATTGAATTTGAATGATTAACTTTGAATATTTGTGAAATGAGGGTAATTTGTAAAAATGTAAAATAATTTTCAACAGTTTAAGGTTAAATGTGAAAAACATGCATCAAATGTTTGATGTATGCAAAAATGCAAATTGTAAGTTAGCAGGTATTTCATGATTCGGATAGATTTTCAGAATGTATTTACATTCAATTCACATCCTTAACTATGAATTGCTTAAAATTAATTGATCAAATTGTCTATAAAATATAAATAAAAGTCAACAATGAAGAAACAATAATTTTCTGTAATTAAAATTATAATGTAATGAGAGAAGACCTGAGAAAAAGAGAAACAATAGATTTAAATAACCCAATAAACTGATGTATAGCATTTTGGCTTAAATTCAATGATTATATGCAATTATAATCTCATTTTAAACTCAACACACAGTTTGAACATTTGGGTGTGTATTATACTGTGTTAGCATGAATTTGAGTAAGTATTTAAACCAATATTACAAGTCATATTATCACTAATATTTTGAGTTATGTTTCTCATCAATGCTTTCGCCTTAAAAAATTGAAGCCAAACTGGAACTCATTTTTAAAAAGTTTTACTAAATGTTCGCCCATTAACAATACAGGTATGAATATATTGAATTGAAGTTATGAAATCAATTAAGTTATGAGAAAAAAAGGATTTTCACATTTTATGCTAATTTATTATTTGATAAAAACCTCTATTGCAATAATAAGTAATTCTTATACGCGATTGGACTCAATACGCTTCATTAAATCCATCCTTGTTTACAAAAAAACAAAGATTTTTTCATAGTAAACGAGTTACATTTAGTGGTTAGGCATATACTTGAGAGGTGCGATTTTTTGGTTGAGTAAACTTTTTTTGTGGTTTTATCGATGATGTGAAGCAAAAATTGATATTAAATTCAATGCTTAAATATATCTTAATATGATGCGTGAGGATAGAGGGGTTAAGAACATGATATTATAATGTGCGATTTGGCGATGAAAAAATCCATTAATAACAACATTCTTGCATGAACTCAATATCGGATTTGTGTACCAAACGAGCAAATAAATTATATGAGGCCATCAGATCATTAGCCTGAGTACTAGTAAAACTGAAGCATAAGTCACCCACTATGACTACGACTACTCAAGTTTTAATAAAGCATATAAGCTAAAAAACTAGAGGAAAAAATACGGGAAGCAATGTTTTTATATCCCTCGAGCAGTATTGGATATAGTAATGCTTTAGTAACTCTAAAAAACCTCATCAAATCCATATATAACTTATATGAAACTTGTGTGACGATATCAGTTACTCAATGCAATGCAATGATCTCAATGCATTTTGGTCTCCCTCTTGATCATTCAGTATTCTTATCATAGTGTCTCAATCTTTGGCTTTTAGGCAGTAAAAAAATTCGCAAATCATCCTCTAATGACTCAAATGACTTGAAGAGTCAAGAATCCAAATAACTTTATCCATAAAGGCATTACGGCTTCATAAAGGGATATAAATGGGGGAAAGTGTGGTTGACTTCTATCTAAATCTATTGCATCAATTAAAGTGGAGCTTCACTGGTGAGTTCATATTTGATATTATAGTGAATAATATCGAAAAAGCGTAGTATATGTGCAGTGTATGGCAGAGTATATGGTGGCACAACTGTCGCCAATCCATCACTTGGCTGTCTGAAGTCTCAAAGAAATACACAGCAACTCACACAACGTCCTACAATCATCATTATGTCTGCACAGTTTCTCATGTTCCCCATCAAACTATTCGCATATTGCTTAACCCGTACCATAAAGTGCTTCAATGCTCTCATTTTTTTGCTCTTTTTTATTTTCAATTTGACCCTAAGGTTAAACTGAGATGATTTTTTTATTTTATAAATCAATGGCGATTAAATCAACTTATTTAGTGCAATAGCCTCTTTCAAATGTAAATTTTATCGCTTTATCATAAGCTAAAGATTAAGACACAGAAAAGCAAGAGATACACACCGAGAAAAAGGGAAAACCAATAAGTTATAAAGTATTAGTATCAGTATTGGTATAAGATTTTTGAGAGAACCCATTAAAAAGGGGCCGATTAAGACGAATCAGTGATCGCATCCGAGCTTATCAGTGAAAGAGTCTCATTCTTCAACGAGAGTCTACAATCGCTTAATAGGCAATTTAAAAATAGTGATAAACAAATCTGTTTGGCATAGATTCATGGCTCAGTCGATGTGTCGTTTTGCATCGCTTTTCCTCCATTCCAATCTCTATTAACGACTTGGGCGGTAATAGTAAAGCACAAGTCGAAAAATAGATGAGATATCAAAATCATTCAAAAAGCTTTAATAATTTCTTATTCAAACAAATGTATATTCAAAATAGTGTACTAAATGTTAGTTATTTTCACATCACTTTTATCAAGAAGAAAATGGGAAAACTTCCGAAAGTCATGCTTATGAGACAAATTGTTTGGTCTAAAGGCTGAGACAGACTCCGCATCATTCGCTTTGCTTTGTTGAATAATAGTCAACCAAATGAACAGAAGATAGAGAAGGAAAAAACGCTCTGTGGTATGAAAGCCCTAAAAAATGTTATTACTGTTAACTTGTGGTATTCGACAGCGCTTAGAGTATACCCAAAACCGCAACATTTTTCGATGACTTAACAGCAGAGCAGAGATGTATAAGCAGAGTTTGAACAACGCAAACGTGTCTTCAAGTTGAGACACATGCCGACCGATTGAAAAAGCAGAGATAGGCATACATACCAACATAATAAAAAAGTTAGTTGTCTTTGAGCTCATTTTCAATCTATATTTGCCACTTCCTCCAAGTTTCTCTTGTTTGTTGTTACTATTTGTATAGCTATGAACAACCGAAGATATTTGATGATGACTTTAGTAAATGAGTCGCAACGCAACAGTCTTTCTATAATATTCACCCAAAAAGATGTCATCCATGAGGAGAGACCGAGCAATTACTAATGAACTCTCAATGTGCAAGTTATAAGTTATTTATTTTCGCTGACTTTACAGAATTCAGTCCTACGTATTAATACTTGATATGCAATCTTCTACTTATTTCTCATGTTAAACAGATCAGTTTTGCTAATCAACATTATAATGAGAAACGCTTTTGAAATTTAATTCAATTTATTGCCAAAATTTATGTTAAATTTGAATAGTTTTCAAATTCAAACAAATAAAAACATGAAAATTGTGATTAAAGAGCGTTTTACACGAGTAACTGTTGCAGTTTATAAGAGTGGGATTTCATTTAGAGTAAAGCATTTTAAGTCATGTTTTTTAGTGAATATACTTTATTGGACAACTGTTGCAGTGGCGTAAACGGTCCTCAAGGGAGAGGGTGCGGGTCGTATAAATATCATCAATAGATGCATGTCTACCAAACAGATAATTTGATCGTCAATGAGTTCTTTTAGTTTTTTAGTAGTTTTTTGCCACAGAAACGCACTCACACTCGCTCTCAATGAATAATTAAGTATCAATTTATTACAAGGCTTTCTATCACTAGAATATATCGAAATAAAATTGAGATGTTTTTATTTTGAGTCATTTAGAGAGTACAGTAGTTTAAGAGCAAAGATCAAAGGCGCCAAAAGCAAAGTGAATGATAGTAAAACATTTGGAGTTGTTCTCTTGTAACTTAGTTATGATGACAGACTCAACAGTGTTATTACTCGACTCAAGCGAGCATCTAAATTGAGTGCCGACCGATACCACTGAATGCATTGGCCAACGGTGTACTCCATTGGGAAGCATTACAAGAGAAACCATAACATTGAGCGATTGGTAGTGCAGTACATAACCTAATGGTCATTGAAGAGCAATAGCCATTTTTTATTTTGTCTCTTTTTAACACAAGCCTTTCTAAGTCTTTGCAATACTGTTCTCGCTTCTTCTCTTGGGAATCAAAGCTTGTACTATAAGCCAAAGCCAACACTACTTTCATTTCGATAATGTAAACGAAGTCACATTTCCTCTTACGGGGACACGAATGCTATCAATTTTCATAGTCTGTATTGAGTTTTCAGGTCTCATCTCTACTTCTCTCGCAAAATATGTTCAACAAAAGTGATTGACAGACTGTTTAATTAAGTAATTAAGGCAGAGATAGTGCTTATGTGAGATGTATTACAGTATTATTATTATTATCATTAAAGATGATGTACAGTAAAAGGCTATCGTGTTCTTACAGTGACTTCTTCATTATCCATTATATAACATGGTATTACATCTTTCAATTTGGCATTAAATTAAATATATGCTACACCGCATTCCAGTTTTTGGTGCTCTATTTTATTTTCTCATTCATCAAATTTAGTTTTCGACCAATATTAGCAATTAGATACATAGCTAGGCATCTGTTCTCAAAGCACTACTTATTCAACTCATAAATGAAGCTCACTTTTCACGCATAAAATATCGTAGAGAAGACAACTCATATAAGTTATCATATTTTCATTCAATTATTAATATATAGATTCAGTATATGTGTCATATAAGCCATCTATGTGTTACTACATTATTTGAGACCAAATAAATAAGTGTTAATTAAAAACTACCCAACAAGTTCTCAAATTTGCATCTGTTGCATATCGTATACAAGTAATGAGTATTTTCGTCATCTACTGATAAAACAGTTTCAGAATTCATGTTTAAATGACCACAAGTTTAAGCACTAATGTAGGATATTTGAAATCCATTTTTCTAAATTTTTCTATTCCATGATAACCATTAAATATTTAATGATTCATTAGATAATGTCTTGTCAGGAATTTGAAAGCTTAATGTGTAATTGATTTGGAAAATTTGAATAAAGATTTGATAGTTATTTTGGAAAAGTATATAAAACCTCTATTTGCTAATGATTTTCTTTTTTTACAAGAATAATACTGTGATATGAATTTCGGCAAAGAAAGGTGTGCTAATATAGTTGGCGGAGGCATAACAGGAACAATCGAACAAAAGCATACTTTAAAGAAAATCATTAAGATTGAAATGGCCAAACATTAATGAATAAATAAATTCAGTGGGTGTACAGTCATTCATGCATTGCATATTGTGATAGGGTGTATATGCATCACGATTATGAAGAAACAAAATTATTAAGAGCTCAGTTCAATTTTTCTTATAAATAAAAGCCCCTAAAAATTGCACTAAAATGTGTTGAGGAATATAATAATCATAAATTCGGTAATATTCATAAAATTCATTTATGATGTATTTGTGATTCGCGATGTGATTCTTTATTATATACAAATTGATAGTACATTAAGAGCTATTTGACGTTCATAATAGATTCATAGTGTGAAATTCAGATATAAAACATAAAAAACTCATTAGAATTCGTGAAAAAGTATATTAGTATTCAAAACAGGCTTCCACGCAATGGGTTTAAAACTGTTTTAAATGAAAGAATTTTTTATTAAAAAATAAAAACAAAAACTTTGGGTTTCAATACAAACATAAGTTACATTTGCTGTGCGATATTTAAAATGGTTGAGAAATCACTTCATAGAATGGTTGATTAAACTCATTAGTTAAATGGAAAAACTATGAATTGAGCTTTAATAAGAAAATAACTAATTGATAAGACATGCAATTTTCTCAAAACACTCTATTTGGGAGGGAATATTTATATTCAAATTTATTTTAAATTTATGCTTATATTGAGTAAAAATGATGTTTTAAGAAATCAGTAAAACAATAAATTTGAATTAATATTCATAAAAGAATGTGCTTTTGATAAAACAAAATATCTTGACTACGCTTCGAAATGTCTAAAAACTTGTTTGAATACCATAACACTGAATTGGGCTCTGTTGACAATAATCAATGATTCTGAAGTATGGGATACTCATTTTGCAGTATAAGATTGCCATCAATTTGAATTGAACGAAAAATCAGTTCGAGTTATGTTAACGTGAATAAACAAGACGCACTCATTAACATAGCAAATAATGTAATGTGTCTAAACATTATGCAACTAATCTTAAAATAGTTTCTCTTACTGGCTTGACCTTTAGCAGCCCAAGCCTAGTGCCCTACCGCAACATAACTTAATTTCATATAAATTTATTCATTTCACACATT
>JAQFZT010001240.1:0-16364 GCA_034696325.1 Camisiidae sp.
TAAGTAGTAAGTGTTTTTCGATAAAAGTATTGATATATTTTTGAGGTTCAACTTAAGTAAAAATACATTAAAAAGAAAAAAAATTCGATGAAAACGTCATTAAAATTCCTTTCACGACTAGATAATTCAAAATTGAAGAAATAGACGATACAGCTTGAACTCCATGAAAAATTTGATAGTTTTCCAATATATAAATGTGACACGTCGTTCTAAATAATTGACTTTAATCATGAAATATCTAATGTTTTCTTAAATAATTAAAATCTCATTGATTTTCCTCAATATTTATAAAAATTTCTGAAAGCAAATATTAATTATTTCATACAAGTGACCCACAAAATAATAGTTTAAGAGAATTTTTTTAAATTAATATCTATTGAGAATGTTGGCAATAGTTAGGAAAAATGCATTGTTAATTATACAAGTAGATATGGGAAAAACTTATTACTTTTTTATCAATCAAAACGTATAAACTTTTCACAAATCGAAAGCAATTGATTGTGAACTTGTTTTTGGTTGAAAATATTGCAAATTCCGAGTCAGAATTACTTGTATTGTTTCAGTATCTTTGCTTTTCTCGCTGTCGAGAATCTTCAGATCTAGTACAATCTCAAACTTGACCAGAAAAGGTTAAATATTCGCATTGTATTAACCAAAAACCCTTTAGTCAACCAAAAAAATTTTCTGCAAAATTAGTACATTGAATAGGACTTCATACTGGAGTTTCATGAAAAAGAAACTTTATATAATGTGCTACTTTAGTCCGTCAGTGAAGACACTTTGAATATTGTTTATATGAAAATCATAATTTGTTATTAAAGTGCCTCCACTGACGGACTAAAGTAGCACTTTATATAAAGTTCCTTTTTCATGAAACTCCAGAATATGACAGTACACTATTGAAGACACCCTTTAATGTACTCTTCGTTAGCACTCACACTCATAATAAGAAATGACAGATAAATATATCCCTTTATCTCATAAGATCAGAGATGAGTATTGATGAATCATAAATGAATATATCAAGGATTTCTTCAACAGGAATTCAGTGATTAGAAAATTTGCTATTTTTGGGCTTTTGGCCTCTAGAAGTATTTCTTTGACAATTTTTTCATCTTAATTATAGTTCTCACAAAAATATTTTCTCTGTTTTATGTGATCTAAAAATTTGACTAAAAATATTATATTTTTTCTCTCGATTTTTGCTATTTTTGTTAATTTAATTAATGATCATATGCAACATTTTAATATAAAAAATAAAACCTTAATTAGTTTTTATTGGACTTGACATTTTAGCCCATTTTTTTGTTGGTAACATTGCTCCGAATTTGATGAGTTTTAGGTCTTTTGTGTGCTTTTCACTAGAATACCAATTTTGCTTATTTAGTTTTATCATTGAAAAAGTGCAGACTTACTCGAAAGCTTTTGGTCATTAAGTTATTTTAATATCTATTTGACTTTACTTCAAGATTTTACTGAATAATTAATGAGTTCAAACATTAGATAAATTATTATGTGCTCTAATACTAGATAATACTCTTATTGAGTTAATTCTTTGTTTTTATCTTAACTGCAATCCTAATTTCATTTGAATATATTTAATCATCAATTATATGATTAATTATTTATTATATCAAAACAAAAAAATTAGGAGAAAAGCATAAACATATTCTTTATGGTTTGCTATATAATATCAATTCATATCGATTTTTCCGAAAGTATGTTTACAATTACTTTTCTGAAAAAAGTTTTTATGGGCTTTAAATGTTTGATTAATTTCTTTTGTATCTTTGAAGACATTATCAAAATAATTGATAATATACTATAATTTGAGATTATTGAGAGCCCTCGCCAGCAAAACTAGAGCAATGTATCAGTTTTTCATTACATTCTGAGAACTGATGATGTAATAATCAAATTTATTTGCAAATATAAACTTTCAATATATGGTTCACCATATGGTGTGACTTTCATTTTTTTAATCATACTTTCAATTTCAAATTAATTTCTCATCGATTTGAACTTATGGTAAAACTCTTAAATACTATCATTAAAATTAAAGATTTTTCCTAAACATAATCAATTAGTATTAAAACTATCCTAAAGCATAAATCAAAACAGAGTAATTTGAAACGATTGATGATTTAATGACTTAAACCAATTTATAAGCCAAAAATGGTAATTGTTAACGAATATTTGATCACTGACTCACAGGTATTTGCCCTAAGCTATGACTTTATTAACATAAACATGGATAAAAATGATGATTTAGAGATTCGTAGAAGATTGTAGAGTGTAAATTAAATTAAAAATTTAATTCGGAATCTATTGATCAAATCTTTTATATAAAATATTTAAAGCTAACTTATCATTACATAGTATTTTATTTTGTTCTTAAATCAAACGAAATCAATCACTTTAAGGCATGGATAAGCGATCACAGTTAGTAAAGGTGCAAAATTTGCAAAATGCTCATAATTCAAACTTAATTTTCGGTAATTCCAATTGACAACTTTTCATCCTTCAAGTCATTTTAATGGTAATGGAATGAACTATTAAAATAAAGTTAACTCAATAAGTATTCATTATCTTCACTGTATTTAAAGAAATGCTCAAGATTTAAAGGGTAAGTAATCAATTATTCGAAAAATACTACAGAATAAAACCAATATTTTTTTTATTCATATACAAAAAGTAGAATTTATTGAAAGCTCAAAATTTATTATGAATGTAAAAATTGAAATACATTGTAAAAAAGTCCTGATAAGAATGAGTTCTAGATATCTAATTATTGAAAATGTTTAAATAACTCGTACCTGTAGCTTATTTAAGTAAAAGTACAGCCGCTTTTTTTTGTATCGTTTCTAAGCCATATAACAAACAGGCTTTTTTTTAAAAAAGATACTTTACTTTCATACTAAAAGTAACACTATTATGTGTTCCGCAATCAAGTCGTTTTGTTTCAATGTCTTTAACTTTAAGAATAGATACAAGACTTTAGAATCAATCCCTAGAAATGTATTAAAAGTACTAAACATTCAATGAATTTAAGAATGAATGAATGTAAATATTGTAGAAATGATATGACTTAACTTAATACGAAGAATTAGGGACAATAAGTATAAAAAATCAAAAGTTTTGTATCGTTTCGCAAAGTGAAAGAGAATGTTTGTAAACAAACCAAATGTTCAATGTTTACAAAATGTAAACAAAATGTAATGCATATCAAATTAAGCAACTCTTTGAATGAAAATCTGTTATGAAGCTGATAAACGAAACCATAAAACATTTTTTAAAAATCGCCATTGTACAATAATATTAATATATCTTTTCTGGTTAGATTTTTGGTCTAGTTGAATCTTCTACAGTAAAGTTTGATAGATATAAGTCCTACATTTCTGATTAAAACTTAACCATAAAAAATATAAGTTACGGTGCAATTAAAAATTGCAATAAATAAAAAAATACTTTTAAAAATTTTTTAATAATTCAAATTGGAAATAAAAAAGTGTTGGGATTAATTTAAAAGTTAACTTACACACAAAGTTAAAGAACTCGTGTCGAAAAAATGATATTTTGTTAATTTCTCAAAAGTATGAACAAGTCAACTATGAATGTAAGTGACTTACCTCACAAGCTTTGGAAGTAATTCTAGAAACATAATTATCTGGATATATTTTATGAATGGAGAAAGTTGGCTGTTCAATGTTTGCTAACTTTCTTATTTCTTGCCATTTGTCAGTTCCATACGTTTTGCATGTGTATTGACTTAAATTCTCTAATATTAATCCATACATTGTTGAAAGAGTTTCATTTCTGAAATGAGCCAAATAAAGTAGAAATCGATTTTTACACAAACCGAAGACTCAGATATTGGGTAATAACGATGTAAATCATATTTGAGCTGTCATTCATCTGAGACAAATGGATGAGGATGACATTATTAGATATTAGATACTAATATATCTACAATTGAGTGCATTTCGCGGCACAACTACTTATGGTTACGATAAATATTAGGAAGAGTACACTTATAGCATCACAATAAATGACTGGCTTTATTGGTCGCAGCACTTTAGTGAGATGTACAGTAACTGTAAATATCAGCTGAATATACAGACTTCGAGCGAAACAATACTCACTGCTTGTGCAATCTTGACGGTAGTCTATTGACAATTGAAGGTATTTTAGTGCAGTCACCGCTCACTGTTTGATAATTACTTTCTCTTACTTTCATAATGGTTTCTGTACATGAAATTTGTTCATCTAAAACTTTATCTAACTTACACTAACTTATATCTCAAAGTCTGCGACAAATAATAAGACTTCAAGAAGCATTCCGGTCACGAAATTCAATCCAATAAATTATAATTAGTTATATACTAAAGCATTTCACAATTGTCTTAACTATAGAAAATATATTGATTAGATTCTACTATAATATAAATATAATGAATTAGCATAACATTTTTTAATCAATTTTCACAATATCTATATTTGCTTTATATGTTCATAAATAAATATATTTGCTTTTTACTAGACATTTCAAATAATTTCTTCATTGCTTTCGATATTGATTCTATTTGAAGATATTCATTAAAAAGATGAATACCATTAAAATATAAAATTCTTGAATCTAATAAATTTATTTTATAGTAACTTTTATCGCTTTCGCGCAGATTCAAGTTTCATAAAGTGCATTGCATGATATGAACACATTTTTTATTAAGAATTATCACTTTTTTAATCAGTCGAATTGATTAAATTTGAATCGATTATTGCTGTATTTCATTCGCTTGAATTTTGAATTAAATAAGTTTAATTTATTCTCTTATATTTGAATGCAATCCGTTTGAAATAAGCTGAGGCGCATCATTATGTGAACCTGAATGCTTCTGTTGAATGTTTCTGTACAGCTACGAGAGGAAAGTTATGCAGAGATCCCTTCAGATCAAGTCATAAACGAAGATCAAACATAAGGGAAAGTATACAAATTGTAATGTTAATGAGTAATAGCATTCAATAGTAGTAATGAGTATTAGCATTGAGTAGTGGTTATGAGTTGTGAAATCCTTATGAATCTGAATCACTTCCCATAACTTTCCTGGAGTAGCTGTACGGTAGAGTAATGTTGTGCAGTACAAGAAACAACTATTGTTTCAGGCAACCGAAAACATCTATATTTTAACTACATGTGAGCTTATTTTTTATATAAAATAGCATTTAGAAACTTAGAAAAGTCAGTTGTTTTCGGTTGCCTCAAACGATAGTTGTTTCTTGTAGTGTACAGCTGGCAAATTATAGATATGCACAGATCCCGCAAAATTCACTGATAAATACAGATCAAACATGAAGGCAAACAATTTAAATATTTATAAGTTGTAGTATTGAGTATTCGTAATGAGTTTAGTTAATTATAAACTTAGCGGGTCTTGTTGCTCCGCAATTTAAATTAGAATTGAAATTAACTTTTTTTGAGTTGACTATTGAATAAATAGAGTGAGGATTTAATCACTAAGGCTGTGACATGTATTTATTTTGGCCAAATATGTATGTAAATATGTACGAAAAAACAGCAAAATATGTAGATATGTGTAAGAAAATAAAATTACATTTTTAAAAATCTATAAGGGTCCCCCTTAGCAATTTTTCTACTGCTTTTTTCGTACAAGTGTTGGCATCCCTAAACCGATGCATATCTGAATCAGTTTCTAAAAGATAAAATGTACTAAATGTATAACCATATATCAAAATATATTTCATTAATAGAATATGTTAATTTGGAAAAATAAGTTTTAAAAATTTAGTATCCATTAAATATCAAGATAAATAAGGATGATTAAGAAAATATGAAAAATCAGTATACTAGGGTCCCCCCTTTGGCAATTTCTCAAAAGTGTCTAAATATGTATTTATTCCGAAATTTTGTCCAAAATATGTAAAATATGTGCATTGAATGTTAGCTCATTTTAAAGCTTATTTCATGACTTGGATAGATTTTCACAATTGCATATGATCTGAATTAAGCAGAAAAACATATTTACATGGAATTCACAGCCTTATTAATCACATTTTCTCTACTAACTCTCTATTAGTAAGAAATAATTGTTGTAATTGTAAAAATTTTCGAAAATATAAAAATCAAATTACATTATGGTAGACGTATGGACGCATGGACTGGCATGATTTCTTAAATAATATAGATAATTTGATATGCTGCTCAACTTAATACTATCACAATTTAATATCATTTAAGTAATTCTTAATCGATACTCACATTGATATCAACTTTATTCCTCACATTTAATTTTAATTTGATGATAAAATTGAGTTGTGAATTGGATAAAAGTTCAACTCATACGGTAGTTATCAATTGAATAAGGAATTGTAATATTGTTAACTTAGCACTTATCATATTAAAGTATCAAATTAATTATTTAACTGTAAGCATTCATACTCTGTTCATACTGCACATAATACTATATATCAATTGGAAGCGCAAAAAAGTTCACTCAAAAACTATTCAATAATGAAATTTTCAATATTAAGATAACTAAAATCTCAAATAGTCACAAATATCCTTTCAATCATAGGCTGAACTCAGCTTTCACTTTTATTAAAAAGCTTTAATGAATGAGTTATGAGACATAATGATTGAGGAAAGCTCTATTGAACTCAAGATTTTATTCAATAGCTTCGATTGATAAAAAAAAGTAAACAAATAAATAAACGCTTTAAAATACTGAATGCAATCTAAAGTTACAATTATTATGTCTCATAACTTAGTCATAAGCGCTTTTCAATTCAATTGAAATTGCAAAAAAGTTCACTCAAAAACTATTCAATAATAAAATTTTCAGTATTAAGTTAACTAAAATTTGAAAGAGTCAGAAATATCCTTTCAATCATAGTCTGATTTCAGTTCTCACTTTTATTAAAGGCTTCAGTGAATGAGTTAAGTTATTAGACATAATGATTGAGAAAGCTCTTAATGTTTCATTTAATAGCTTCGATTGATGAAAAAAGTAAAGAAATAAATAAATGCTTTAAAATACTGAATGAAATCTAAAGTTCAGTCTCATAACTTAATCATAAGCAGTTTTCAATTAAAATGAGAACTGAAATCAGCCTATGATTGAAAGGATTTTTCTGACTCTTTGAAAATTCTATTTATTGAATAGTTTTCAAGTGAACTTTTTTGCACTTTCAATTGATATACTTTCAATACTTTTAAAGTGTTACTTTTTGTCAAACTTCCATTAAAGCTTCAAGTTTTTAAGTTGTATACATTTTAAACTTTCGATCAAAAAATTAATAGAAATGAATTTTAGAATATTAGATTCAAAATGAACTCAAGAACTGAAGCTTATCATGAAATTAAGTTCGATTTATATAGTAGTGAGTATTTATAACGCAAACAATTTTGTTTAAATAGTGCTTATCAGGCATTTTGTAATATTTAATTCAGACTTAAAAAATTTATTGTGTATTTGCCTTTAGGTCATTAAAATTGTTGAATAAATATTTGAAGAGCTAAATGAAGTTTGTTTTTAATAGTTGAGTATTTCATCGTAATGAACATAATGAAAAGTTTAATTCAAAGACTAAACTTGAAATGAAAGTCAAGTGCGTGTACAGTGAGTGTATACTTAAATGGTGAACAAAATATGTTCAAAAAGAAAATTTAAAATAAATTAGATTTATTGACGAACTGTTTTATATCATCTGTTGATGGAAACAGTGCAGAACAATCATAACCGTCTGCATTATATTCATTCTATATCATGATTATAATACCAATTCTATCCAGTAATGCATCAAATAATTAAAATGTATTCATACTGAAAATGAATACTAGTTAATGTAATTATACTTTACTTCTTTTCGTGAGTGTAGGAAATATATGTCAAAATGATTATTTGATAAGCATTGAAATAGACAACGAAAGAATGAATTTAATTGGTTTCATTTGTAATCTTATATAGGCTTTCATTTAAACAGAAGTCAAGTTAGATTAGAATAGTGTAGGATTATAATGAAGACTTATGCTTTGCCGTTCACTAAAATAACTAGAATACAAATAATGTATTATGTATAATAGTACTATAGTTCATACACTAATTGTTTAAGCTTAAGCAAATGTTTGAACGTACTGTCTCATAAATGTCTGGCAAATAGATTATTGTTTTTATATATGTTTCAATGCTCGAGAGTCAAAGGCAAAGGAGGAAACGAAACTTCATCATGTGAACATATGCTTAAAACTTGAACCCAAAATTTGAAACCTCAGCTCAACACATGTTGAGCCTTCGACTCTAAGCTCAATTGAATTGAAGGTTGCATTGAATTGCATAAATGGAGACATTACATTGATAGGTTTCCTTAACGCAGCGTTAATATTTAAAGTGAATGCTTTTCCTCGAGTATAGCTCACGACATTATCAGTCATGACTTGCCTCTAATTTCTTAAGAGTCATACAAAAACATTTCTTAATAGTTTAGAGTATTAGAATACACGCAAAACATAATTTGCTGTATTTTGAAGCGCAGACATGAAAAGTGATTCTGTAATTTATATGATCATGACTTGAATACAGCAGACATGGTATTTCTTTAGATAACACACTGTCATTAATAACCAAATTGAGAATTGAATGACAAGAAAAGATTATTAATGATAAGCAAATCACTACAACTTGTATACGGAAGGAAAATAATATTGAGAACGAAGATCCAGGAATGCTAGTAAAGTATAAGCTTATTCAATGCGAAATCACTAAAGAATACATGTGTGATTGTTGAGCACATTAAATACGAAAATAATTTGCCCACATAGACTTCAAGTAATTGCTCTTTATTAATTGCCTCACTGTCTATACTGTTATTTTTCTGTTGGAACCTAAAATTCTTACCTCAGTCGGCATTTTGAGTAAATCACTTAAGAATGTTATTGAGAAAAACAGTCTCATGTTAGCTGTGTTGGTCAATGCCTTTTAAACACTAATCAAATCTATTTTCAGACGTTACTAATGGCTTTTTTCGATCGCAGGCAATTTAATCAAATTAACAACAGCTGATATTTATTTTCTTTAGAAGTAAAGTTAAATTTTTTTATTAGTTTAGATATAAGAATGAAGTAATCAATTTATTCTTGTTAAATAACTGCTTCAATATCCCTAACATAGTGAAAAACTAGTAATATTTCAAAATCTTAATTGTCATGAGAAATTCAATTATAACTTGACTAATAAATTTGCACTCAATTGACTTTCTTGGCTTAATGTGGAACTTGCCGAACATTCTCGCACTGATTCATTATTGTAGTTCATCTGTTAATACATGTATCCTTACTTGCGATATATGTAGTCAATACGAATTATTCTATATTATATCTAATTTTTTCTTGGAATTGGAATTAAGTTAATACACAAATTTTAAATATTATTTTCTAGTACTTATTCTGTAACAATTCTATAGTTGAGAACATTATTTAACTTTCAATAAAGTTTTTTATTACAATGGTTTACAAATAATTTACTCCAGTAGCGAATGATAAATTGCTTAATACTAGAACTACCGACTCTTTTTCAATGATTCAAATATTTGTGTTGCAAATACAAATTTAATAACCTCTGGAATATAACCAGAATCGGAATCAAATATTGACTAAATGTTTAGTTTACTAGGTTTTTAATCAAAGATTTGTTGAATAAGTTAACTGAAAACTGAATTATACTCCAACACTTATTAAACTCACAGCAGAATATCTTATATAAAAAAGCGTACAGTACATCATAAGAGCTAATATAAGGTGTAATATTCTATGCATAAGAAAATATTCCGCCCTTTCGATTCATATCTGTATTAAAGCCGTTGACACATATCTCACCACTAAATATATTCATTATTTTAACGTTTGCAAATTGAAGTCTTCATCATAAATGTAGTTATGTTTGTGGAGTCTAAAATTTCATTTATTTGCAGCTGTTTTTATAAATCCTCTCAACAACATAAAAGCTATACAAGGATATAAAACTTTTATTATAGAGGTTTCGAAAACATTTTCTAATTAGAAAAGTTGAAGAAAAAATTGTGAACTGTATTACTTTTTATTCAAGATTTGACACTAAGTTTTATTCAATGTATAATAATTTTGTTAAATAATTAAATGTGAACTTTTTGAATAAAAAGTGAGTCGTAGACGGATTAAGATAAATACATGAATTATTGGCAGCTAATTTACACAGATATCGACTTTATAGAACTTTTAATCTACATGTATATGATATCAATCTAAAAGCTTATATTTTAAATTTGATGACTTGTCTTAATGATAGTGAGCTAACATGTGCTCATTTATATACAAAAAAAATTCAATCATAAATCAGTCGGAGTATGTGATACATATGGATAAACTAATAGATAAGCACTGATTTTCTTACATTATTAAGAAAAAATTACATATCAATTTCAATTCTTTAAGACTGAGTTATACTAATTTATTTGATTGCAATTTTATGCTATTTAACAACAACAAAAATTAATAATAGTTAGGCTTTTAGTATTGAGTAATTCGGAAGGTATAAGTTTGCAAACGTTTTAAAATTTAAATTGAGAGCCATTAAGAGGTCAAGTTAATAGACAATAGTATGATTCAACGCAAACTTGAAACAGTTCTCAATTCGTGCAAAATTTTCAATCGAAAACATGGTTAAACTTTGTTCGTAATTATAAATAAATCAATCAAAGTTTTGAAATAAATATCTAATGAATTCATAGCCAATAATATGGAAAGGAAATTATTTCAGTTTAACGAAGAGAAAAATAACTGATTTCTCTTTAACAACCACTGAATTTAATGGCAACTGAAGCTTAGGCTTTAAATTATATATCAGTATAAGTATTATTCACATAAAAGTCGTGATATAATAAATTACTTGATAAACGATTGACTTTGAGATCGAATTGATTAATATATATAAGGCTTTAATGTTGAAACCGAATAAATGTTCAATTGGTTTGACCTTATTTTAGTATTAAGTAACAATTCAAAAATATAGTCATTTGATTTCAATCAATTATTTCTAGAGTTGTCAACTTTCTTTTAATTAAAAGAGGAAAACTCAAACTTAGTCTCTAAGCTAGAAAGAGTTTATTCAATATTCAAAACCACAGTTCAATTCAGAAATCGATGTCGTAATCAATTACATAACATTAAAATTTGTAGATAAAATGATTCTTGATATCAAAACTAAATTGTATCAATTGATTTCATTCTATATTAGCATTAATCTAATAGTAAAACATAACATGTACTTTTTAGATTATACTTAGTTCTTGAATTCTATTTAGCAGGGTTGTTTTTAAATAAAGCTTTCTTCACTTATGCATTCTTGTTTACTAGGCTCACATCGAATTCAGTTGGGATACTGTTTATATGCATTATTATTATTATTATATTATTATTATTATAGGAATATGTGTTGAGTGAATATTATAAAGTGTATTGAGTGACAATTATCAGTTGTTGTAATAGAGCATGTTTTGCATCAAGATCTGTATAGTGAAAAAGTCACAAATCAGCAATTCTAGCTTTAATCAATTTCAGGGATTTTCTTAGATTATTTGTAGGTCAGTTTTGTTCCTCAAATTATAAGTTCAACAATTGGCATCGAGGAAGATTGTGTAAACGGGACAAATCAGCAATTCATTTGTGAATAAATGAAACTTTTATAATCACTTTCTTATATTTAATTTTTGATGCTTTTTGACAGATTTCGTTTACTTCCTTGACTTACAATCAATAATTTGCATAGTTTTCTCAATTATTATTCATCTCAATAAAAATAATAAAATACATTCATTAATCAGCATTTGAAATATAAAGTTTGAAAAAAATCTTTATATCTAATCAATTGTAATGAATCAATTAAATAAGTTCAAAAGCTTTTGAAATCGATCAAAAAATTTTTTATTGACTTATGAAGCAATAAATTATGATTTCATAGAAATGTGATAACGATATATTTCACAAAGAAATACGTTTTCATTAAAATTTGAATCAGTATTGAGAAAAAAATTTGATTGAATGTAAATTATTTTTTTAATTGTTGACAAGAGGTTAGAATTTTATTTAAATCATGAAAAATGAGCTAAAATTTTCTCAAATCAATTAATCAGACAGTGTTTAGAAAGTCTGATTTAGTGATATAGATGTGAAATATCTCTTAAATCATTCCAATACTTTATGTGAGATTAATATTTGACATAATTATGATTATTTTTTTGCAACTTTAACAAAAAATAGTATCGTTAAAGAAAGTTGAAAAAAGTTGGGAAGTCTTATATTTTGAGTCCATGACCTTCTTTTGAGCTAATCTTAAGCATCACTTTAATAAACCATAAAATATTGAATTAATTGAGTTGAGTTGAGTAAAAATTAATTGAAAAACGTTTAGCACAACCAAATTATTTGGCACCCAAACAATCATTTGTAAATGTATTGTTACTATAATTCTATAAATTTTAAAAAGTCAGGTTAAGATCTGACAGATTCTGCTCATGAAAATTGAACTCAAATTCACAATACTATCCATCATGTTATGGTTCAAACTTTCAAAAATAATAATGATTTTTAAAGAAAAAACTTAGAAAGTGTTTATTACCATGTTTCAAAAAATATAAGATTATTGTATTAACCCAATAAAATAAAGACCAAAACATTAAAATTCTGTCAAAAATTTGACACTTTAAAACCTTTCTGTTTATTATACTTGTTTGTATGCCTGAAGGAAGTTTGGACTTCAACTGAAACCTGATTACAACTCAAATAAGTTTAATATTTAGAAAGGAAAATAAGTTTACAGAACTTTATCGATTCATTTTCAATGTTAGTCAAAAATAATTAACAATCTATTTTGCTATCAAAATTGAAAAAAATAATTACAGAAAACACTTATTTTTACTCATATAATAACTAATATTTTTACTGTCACGATAAATCTCAACTGTTTTATTAAATTTTGCTTTACAGCAATACTATAGATAATTCATGGAATATTATATTTATAATATTTAGTAATTCTCGAGTCATTGCAATTGAGCTCTTATGAGCAGATAATCAGAGAGTGACACAAAAATCTGTGAGTTTTAAACTCACAATATTTTAAAACCTGAAAGTGATTCGCAACTCATTTACAATTCTAAATTTTGATTTAATAATGTTTTACTAAAGAATTTTGAGATAATCATAATATTAGATAATTTTGAGGATGAACTTAATTATTTGAAATTTATAAAAGAAGAGTACACTCCGTTTCAGTATTATAGCCTTAGTCAATGTTTCTTGAATAACTTGACAATCATTTGAGTTAATATAATTTAATTTTATATTAAGTTATTTTAATGTACACAACTATTACGAGCTAATTATAATTAATTTTTTACTCATTAGGGAATGTTGAAGTGCTCAAAAATAAGACTAATCAACATAAAAATGTCCACTTTTAAAAGAGTCAACACTTATTTATAGCTGAAAATTAGATATACTGTATAATTAACAGGAATAGATTTAAATAGCATATGATTGGCAAAAATATTGTATTTCAGAAGCAGGAAAGCTCTTTCAACTGTTTCCATAAGGACTTAAATCTGAGTCAACCAAATTAACTTTCCGTCAACATTAAAGCCCTTCTAATCAATTTAAATTAGATTGAATTTTTTTAAATCATTCAATAGAATTGAATTTATTTAGTATTCATAGTTCATCATTAATTATTTGAATAGTTTGAAAATGATTTGAAATTTGATACTGTGTGTGTTGAGTATTGCTATGATTGTAGCGGATTCTCAAGTATATAATAATGTTAAAAACTTACGAAATTCAACAGATAATTTAGTTTCAGTCAAAGATTCAAAATTCGACAAAATTTATCGTCACCGAAAGCAATCAGACATTAGTCAATAGAGATACTAAAGAATCAACGAAACTATCGCCTCTTGGATTCAATGTTAGAATTAGTTTGAGTATTTTTTTGTCATTTTTTTTTAAATTCAAACATCGAATAGAGTTATTTTGAAATAAGTTTCAACTCTTTAATAAGTTAAAAAGAAATAGATTTTATTGGAATTAATGATAAGCCAAAGCTTTTCGGTTAGTATTTAGACCTTCTTTAGGGCTTTACAAACTTTTATAAAACAAAATTATAGTTTAAACTAAAAAAAGACTAAATAATAACGTATTTCTATCAATATTTTCTATCGAATAGAGCTGTTTACTCCAAAGAGCAAAACCGAAATTATTTAATTTTACAAAAAGCAAAAATGAAATTAATTTAAAAAAGACAAATCACCAATTAATCAAATTTGATTCTTTTGAAGTTGCAGAACAGCATATTTGCTACAATAAAACTAATACCAAAAATGTGACAAATAATGCGATAGATAAGATTATCTAAGATGAATTGCCTGCAATTTCAATTTACAAGTCTGAATTTTTATTTTTTAAAGCTACACTTAACAAATTTATAACATTTGAAACAGAATTTTCAGAAGTTTTTTCTAATTAACCGCATGAAAATTATCATTCCGTAAAAATAGATTTTGTACTGGAATTCCAATAAATTGAAAGCTTTCCTCAAGTATGAAGAAGAAGTTCTAGTAGATTTCCATTTTTCAAAATGTTTTTCATTTAAAAAAATGTTTTGCATTTGAACAGACTTAAGAAGCTATACTGACTGAAGTTACAATAATTATTATTTCTTCATTTTAAGGTATCTCAACACAAATTGAGCGAAAGATTAAAAAAATCTGCTGAGAAAGTATTACAAAAACACGTGAATCATCCCTGGGTTTCAAAATTGCTGATGACTGGTAGTAGTCCTGAAACAGCAGCCTTTCGATTGTTCAAAGATGCTTAAGATAATATGAAAGCTTGATAGACGTATTTAAATACGCTCTTAATAAAACTGATGATCCGAATGAGAGAGAAATCTTTAGACAAACTATTCCTGGATATGAGGTATTGATCGATAAATGGGCCCAACAGTTCAGTCTAAAAATCAGGAAATTGGACGATAACTCCTTGAAGAAATGGAAGAAAAATTATAGCTCAAAGTTGCATAAAATGGATGATACAATGACACAACACATAAGGTCTTATAATGAACATTTGATTAAAGAGGCAGCGCTTGGATCTGTGTTGGACTTATTGGTGGCAATATTGCCAACAGTTCTGGTTCCAGTTGTGGCCAATGATCATATCAGAAAACGTCCGGAATTCAAGGCTAACCCCTATTCCGAAGTCTTTTCACTGACTGAAAATTTTGCCCAACTTTTACAATCAATGATTGATTCGAAAGAAGAAAATGTTACTGAAGAACACGAAAAGTATTTAAACGTTCAATCATTTATGAGACTATGATTTGTGAATATGTAATCAAATACTCTTAAATGACATTGAAATAAAATGATGGAATTATTAAATTTTGTTTCTTTGTTTTAAATAAATTAAAGTCGAATTTTGAAGGAGTCGACTGAGCTCTTAACCAAAGAATGAACATTAAATACATAAAATTTACTAAACATTAAATTCATTCTTCAGTTCTACAGTAAGTCATAATTAAAGTATAAATAATTAAATTTCCTCTAATTTAATGACTAGAGACAGTTTATGAGAAATCACATAAAAACTTATTTAAGTTTGATATTATGTTGAAAACTGGAGTTAAAAAATAATTATTTTCCAATGAGATGAAAAGTGACATTAAATATGAAAATACATTTAATTGATGTGATTGGTTTTAAATGAAATCTATTACGAAAACTGTAACTATGCGTTGATTAATACGATTGAATTAGTGTTTTAACAGTTATATCGTATCTTCACATTTTCATACCAGTAGTTGTGTAGTAATGATGAAACTTAGATAAAGAGATTTGAAAAACTAATTTATTATTCAAATTGTATTGTAATTTGATATAATCAATAATTTTCAGTGTTAGGCTCATAGAAGAGCTCATTTTGTTGGTGAGCTCAGTCTGAGAAACCAACAAAATTGAAACCATATCTACTAAATAAATGTGTAATAATAGCCGTTTCTCGCAATTGCCACCCAAGTGTCAGCTCAACTTTGATATAAATAAATTGATCTAAACTTTTGAAAAACACAATTACTTGCAAATGTGATCTCAAACTAACTACAAGTCAAATTATAGCCACTGATGATGAATAACTGTAAATGTTATTCGAAACGCGTTTGGCTTCAGAAAAGATAAGAAAAAATGAAATAATATTTCATAGAAAAGACTTCTCTAGTTTTGGAAAGAAATAATCACAGGATAAACTTTCTCTACAAATATTTACA